>LQNS02276930.1:1867133-1884921 GCA_001587735.2 Parhyale hawaiensis | reverse complement strand
TTATCTTTGAATTTAAAATAGGATCCTAACGTAAACGTATTTTTGTAAAAGAACCTAAAGTTTATGTGCGGGTAGGCCTCGGAGAGGAAAACTTTCAGGGAATTGATTTTATCGATAGCAGCCTTGCTATAGTAAGGTCGACTATCGTATATTTCCATTATGAAATGTTCAAAGTTCCCTACAATGTTTTTTATTATTACGCAACAAACGAATTCGTACAATTTCTTATTAACAGAGTTATTATATTAAATGCAGTCGGAGGCCTCATACAGTGACGCAACGGAGCAGAATGACTTTTTTGTTTTACTATAAACAGGCGCAGCTGTTGCAAGCAGCTGTCGAGACGCTTCTGCTAAAAACAGCCATCACAGGACACTATCAGTTATATGTAGGCTTACGTTAGTAATTAGGCATATTTCCTGGTTTTCTTTGAGAAACTTCCGCAGGGAACCCTAATTAAAAGTATAATTATCTATAATATATTTTAGGGATTGATTAAAAATTACGCAAACTTCTACAATATTTATAAAAGCATATCCATTACAAGTTAAGTGTGAATATGCATGAATAAGAGTGGTATTCTGGCACCTTGACATGCGAGCATGCAGAACACATATTATTCAACATGATTTATTACCACATAAGTATACCTTCATTCAATCTATTGAGTGAAGCGCTTGAGCTCTGCACTGGCCTCAAGGACAGAATGTATAGTCTCATTGGTCTAATGTAAGGTCTAATTTTGTTTGTACAATTATCATAAAAGCCCTGTCATTGTTAAAATCTGTTCAGTCACTCAAAATAGGACTGTCCTGAATAGAATATGTACTGACAAAAGAAAAAAAAAATCGAAACAGGTTAACTTAAGTAAAAAGCTGAAATATTACTATCATTAGTCGCGATACCCTAAGCTAAGAGTGAGCAATACATGTCCATACACTGTAATAGCAAACTAAAGGTGATGCTAAAGTGTTATAGCCGATATAGAAATATATAACAGTTATAGTCTGTGAAAATCTAATTTAAGCTCTTGCGGAAAACAGCTGTTACAGAAGCATGCCGTTGTATGAGCTTTACCTCTACAATTATTATATAGCCTTACATTAAATTTCCCTGGAAACATCCTATGAATTTAGCCACTGAACATTTCCATTCTAGTTGCTAAAACGTTACAAACGAACAAAATTTAATATCAATTAATTAATATTAGGTTTTTACTATTACTAATGTCAGTTTTCCTGCAACGCAATCGAATGGTGGCCAACGTACAGCAGTGAAGCATTTTCGCTCAACGTTGGAGTTACATGCAGTAAAAACGGAAGTTTCTTCATACCTACCATGATATCGTATAGTATTTTGATAGCCGTTTAATCCGATCAAATAGCACGCAATGCTAAAGCCCGTTTATATGAGCATGAAATCCAACTTACGTTGCAGACAAACTAAGTCCCTTTGACAGTGGCCGTTTTGATTCTTTTCCTCATCTTGAGTTATATCGCAGGGTGCATAGCCATTGTTGCTTTTGCTTGAAAACTCTTCTATAGTAGTCTGACTTTATTCCAGTTCTTCCAAGTTTTTTTTTGCACTGCTATCGGTCGTCATTAGCCATCCTTCGTAGACTGTGTCTTTCCGGAACGCTGGGAACGCTGGATGAATAATTGTGGTTTTTCATACCGCGGTAGAAAGACACTCGACACCAATGACGGACCTCAATGCGTACGTGAACAGTCTTCTCCGCCCAAGTGGATTCTTGGGTACACCGGGTTGTGTGTCGGTTCCGTTCGTGTACTTGATGGACCCAGTTAAAGCCATTACTTTGTCTGATTGATGGAAAATATTGCTGGTTAGGTTGATAGCTGAATCACTCCCTTCCTAGTTCGCGCTGAATCCCCAAATGCAGAGGGCGCACGCACTGCGGTTGGATCCAAGTGTGTGTGTACCAACTCCATGAAACGGATATTGGGAACGCAAAACCAAGCCTGCAATGAGCACGATCAGCGACACAAAACATTACGTTATGTTCGGCGCGTGACGCTGCATTGCAATCTTAACGCTGTTCAATTCTATACGGCAACTGCAGTTTGTAGAAGGTGGTTAGATTTGTAATTTTAATTTAACACCATTGAATTCCTAATGTCAACTGTAGCACTTGAACGTAGCCAGTGATTGCAACAGTTACTCAGTCGCTAACTGCGCAAAAGTGATTTCATATAATCGTGAACCTTTTCTATTAACTCTTGGTGACGATAAGGTTTCTATTCTTTTCTTTTGGAGCACCACAGTGAGGAAGAAATTAAAATCCCTGTTCAAATATTTTTAAGAACTTGCAGCGGTTGTTAGGGGAGACGGCTATCGGAAGACGCTGCAGATAATCTGACTGAATGTTTCTAGATAGACCCAACATGTTTTCCTGCATAGATCCTCGAGATCCTCTGCTGGCCATCATCACGCTCTAGCGGCTCTAGTAAAGACCTGTTGAATGGCAGGGTTTTCCCGTTGCGTGTTCTCTTTGGTTTGTTAAGCCGGAATTACGCTAAAAAAGTCTCTTACGCCCCGCAAATAATACAAAGCGTTCTACTGTGATGTTACTTGTTTGCAAATAATAGAAAAGTAAACAACTTTCGAAGTTCGAATCACTGAAGACTTAAAGGTAGAGAGGAAGTTCTGAAACGTTGACAGACTCATATTGGCTCAGTTTCGGGAAGATTCTCAGTTCAGCCATAATTAGGTCCACAGCAAAGTTATTTTCAGTCCATTAGTAAAACATTTTCTTTGGCCAACACCACATGTAATCAGGAAGTTATAGCTCGTGAACAAAGCACGTTTCAGGACTCATTTTTGTTGCTCATGAAAAATGGCATCGGCCATGGCAATGATGGCATCCTTTCATCACAGCTGGCGGCGCTGTATGCAGTCCCCCAATTTAAAGTTTTCTTGGGTCCCGTGTCCAACTACCAAACGTTTTCTCTGTCTTGGAAGTTTCTGTTTGAGGAGTTCTGCGTTATGTCCAAAGTATCACTAAACAGTGACCATTGCCAGTGTACCGTACAGCTGTCTTGATGACTAATTAGATTTCTTATCAAACATCAGGCAGGCACACTGCTGTGTTTGAAATTATTGTAACCAGCAGTCAAACACTTTGCAACACGTACGAAGATCAGTCAACTGTTATGTGAACTCGCCTCGAGACTTGCTATGCATAATGTCTGAGCGACGTTGAATAGAGTCAACAAAAATTTTAGGGAAGCTTCATTGAAGTTGAGGAGATATTCTATACAAATACTACACGTAAATCTCATGACAGAGTAAAGAATTATAGCATGTCTGCTGGAGAGGTAATCACTGCGGTATACCTTCGGACATCAATTTGCACTGGACACATGAACAGGAAACAGCAGATTTTAGAGTCGGTAGAGATTTCCAACGCATCGGTGAACAGTGTCTGCTACTACCTATTTAGATAAACGTCCGTTAAGCTAGTTAATGGAATTAACTGTAGCTAAAAGATCTTTTACTCGAGCAGAAAAGTAAGCCAGTGAATCATTTCGGGCGCTGAACTAAAAAAAAACTTTGTTACTTGAATTTTTCAAAAAGCAAAATCATCTAGAAATCCATTAAATCTGAAGTTTGTTCACTTGAAGCTTCGCCAACACTTTCAAGTTGTTATTTAATAATAGCTACTTGTAAAAAAAATCAAGCCTTTTTCGGCCATAATATTTGTTAAGAGAAACGCCATAGTACTTCAGTTATTTCCTTCCCCCATAACTCATTATTACTCTACCATTTCAAAATATTTTCCGCAAGATTAACTAAAAAGAATTCGGTAGCAAAGAGACGCAAACATATCGGTGCGTTTTCAGCGACAACAAATTTTTTAAACTTCACTTTGTCCCAATTCTTCTCCCAAACATTTCAAGGTATATTAATTTTTGCAAAACGTGAGACTGTTACCCAAAACATTTGCAGCAACTCCATGTGCTGTATATATTTCTAGCCATCATTTGCAGCAAATTAATATGAAATCAGCATTTACAACTAATACATTTACGCTGAACACTTTAGCAGCAAACAATAAAGACAAATGTTTTTAGATATTATTTGCAGCATACATAATATAACATATATGAAGTCAGCAGATGTATTTGCAGTGAAAGCAATGGCAGCAAATCAATTTCAATACTCTATGGCAGTAAACAGCTATTGTAAAAAGGAACCGCAACGCAGCGGCTCATGTAAATTTCAAATGAATGTAGCAGAAATATACCCACACTATATATGTATCTTAATGAACGCTTATACCTAAATATGGGTGACAAACTTTTATTAACAGTAGCGTTCAGAAGCAATTAATATACTGGATTGGATACACCACGGAGGCATACATTGGCGACGTATAGCGTCATGTCAAGCACAGCGTGCATAATTACCAATGGTGAGGAGGCCTCATATACGACAGCAAGTTCTCAGGTTTAGTGGCTCTTTAGTACGCGGGAGTTGTGCGGCTGCAGGGTAAAAAACTTACTGCAATTACCTGGGCCTTTTTCGCTGAATACATATATATTTTTTGTTTTAACGGCTCTAATTTAATGGAAGGAACTTCTGATGTCACTAAAATATACTTCATTACCATAATATATACATATGTAATAATATGCATAAGTCATATAGCACATGCTCGACACTCAACTGTCCATTCATCCCAAGTGGACCTGATGGCAAAATAACATAGCTTCTATATAATAGTTTCTAGAATATATTGCGACCTCAAACAGAAATAAACTGTTTTCGGAGACGCATTAAAAAATCCATCTGATTGAAAGTAGCACGCATGCATGAACCTGGCCAACGGTAAGCCGAAAAATAAATTTCAGCCAATGTTAAGTATTTTGGGAGCCTAAAATTCATTTATCTAAGTCTACCGCCAGGCCTACTTTGGATTTGGAGTCGGCAGTCGAGCATAGTGTAGTCTAAGATAATATATATGATGACTGCAAAACCTATATAGTCGTAACATAAGCAGAAAACAATAGTGGCACCAAGCTTGCCCCAACCGGGCTGCATTACGAGCAAAGCTAAAACTACCAAACTGTCACTTTGAACATAAAGCAACGATATACACAAATGACTGCACTCGACAATTTTAAATTTCAACTGTGAAAAATGGCATCAAACCTTGCAGCACCAGATGCTTAGGATGTTCTACCAAATGGCATCAAACCTTGCAGCACCAGATGCTTAGGATGTTCTACCAAATGGCATCAAACCTTGCAGCACCAGATGCTTAGGATGTTCTACCAAATGGCATCAAACCTTGCAGCACTCGATGCTTAACATCCTAATTAGGATGTTCTACCAAATGACATCAAACCTTGCAGCACCAGATGCTTAGGATGTTCTACCAAATGGCATCAAACCTTGCAGCACCAGATGCTTAGGATGTTCTACCAAATGGCATCAAACCTTGCTGCACCAGATGCTTAGGATGTTCTACCAAATGGCATCAAACCTTGCTGCACAAGATGCTTTCGAGGTTCTACCAGATTTCCTTCTAACAAAAAAAATTAACTTGTGCTCGAAACAAACTGTTAATGTCGATCATCATCTCCAGTACCGCAATGTGAAATAATGCAAGAAAACAATACTGAAGGTACATAAACCTAAATTTTCAGTATTCAGAAAGTGTTGAGAGCAGTCATTTCATTTCACATACACTACTGTAAATCCATATTTTACATGCTAAGATATAATCTAGTCAATTCCATATAAAAATGAAATATTTTTTGTTTTAAATTGAAACTGGGCCCTTTTTCACCAACGTTGCAACATTGTAGGGCTGACTGTCTTGTAATTTACAGTGTCCCAAATTCCAAAAGAATCACGATCTATGAACCCCACTCTTGCAATTATGACTGCAAAACGTTTTTCATATCCCCCCGTGTGCCAGTCTCATGAGAGAGCTCTTTGACGCAGCCCTTGCACGCTGCTTGGGCTCTCAACAACAAAGGGGCGCTTTTGAGCTTCGTAATTGAACTTACAAGTGGCAACTGTGAGATACAATACGGACGGGCTTAACTATCTCTTATACAACCTACCATAGTCAAACATAGGCTCCGGTGGATGAAGGGGAACTTAACTGAAAGGGGAATGGGGAGACGGGTTGCTGCAGACAAACAAACTTTCTTCTCCATCTGTAGCATTTAGGGAGCCAAATACTAGTGCTCAGTCTAGAATTCAAATAAGAGCATAGTATTTAGAACGTAACTTAACTAAGCTCGTTTCATGCTGTAAATACTGAACATGACAAAAATTATACAGTTCTCTCTCTGCCCCTAGCTACGCCCCTACCTTGTCGAAAAATCATAGTCCATTATTCGATGCCTATAAGGCTGTCCTAAAATATATATTCAAACGCGTGTGTTGAAAACAACGTAAGCACTAGCAATCAATTGGCGTTGATAATTTCTAGTTTTGTTCTGCAGCTGTGACTTAAGGAAATTATAGTTAAAGTAGCTAATCGCTTCACCAAGACACGTTTAGTTGTGCTGATGAAGTCGAATTGCTCTATTCTTACCTTAATAATATAATGAGGGCAAAATTGGATCAATTATTCATGGATAATAAAATTGATCGCCGCCGTAAATTATTAAATTTACTACAGAAACTTTCCTGCGTCTACGCATCAATGAAGGGCGCTTATTTTAGCACAAACCTGAACTTTCGCTGCAGACAGGCCAAGTCTATCCGACAGCCACCGCTATTAGTCCTTTTTCTACACTTTGTTTCGTCACAATTCGCTGCAGGTTGGGAGTGCACCAACAGGGCAGAGAGCAGCTCTAGTGGGATTCGTAAAGATCCTGTTCGCGGCCCTGATCCTTGATTTTCTGCATCGCTTGAGGGTCTTCCGTTGTTCTCATTCTCATGGTTACGCGTATCCAAGTTGAGTCGTGGACTGTGGAGCAATTTGTTGACGTTACTGTGTTCAATTGAAGGTAAATATTTTTGGCCTGGTTGATTATGAAGTAGTTTGGCATCCAGCTCCGGTTGAAGCCCAACCAGCAGAGTGGGTGAGTTCAGCTGAGCGGTTCTTGTGTGTCTGCCAACGTTGAGTCGCGTATAAAAACGCGAGTCCAGGCTGGTGCTGAACACGACCAACGCAGCAAAATAAACTGAAAACAACGCGTGACGCAGCATCCTGATTCCAACTTGATGAATTAATTCCCTGCATTCACAAGCTCTTCTATTGTATGTAGAACCAGACCGTGTTATCATACAACAACAAACTACTCTAGGAACAAAATATGTAGATACTGCTAGATTCTCGGAGCTCCCTCTTCTAACTTCAGTGCTGTCGGCCGTTTTCTAATGTCCAACTAAGGTATATTAAAAACCAGGATTTATTCTCTAATACCAAGTTACGTGATGTTCGACTTTATATTTAAAATGCTTCTTCAGTTCGAGGCAGCAAGCTCCTGCATCGCCAAGTCCATTGCGGTTGAACTATTTACGTAGTTAAGAAAAAGACACAAATTCTTGGGTCTTGTCTCCATACAGTTCAAGCTTTTCTGCATCACAAAGATGGTTGACTTGCATTTAAAAGTATATGAGGTCATCTCACTTCACAAATTTGTCTTCGAATTACGATCATTGGCGAAGGAATTTCTGTTTTGCAAAGAAACTTTGCGCGAAGAGGATGGTTCGGGCTCACCATCTGGACAGAAACTGATGTCAGCTCGTCTGCACCGCACCTTCAGAGATAAGCTCTGACCGAGAGACCAATACGTTTCCATCCGGTCAGGAGTTTGCATCTCTGAGGGTTAACCCACAGCACTGTTACCACATCTGGCTAAACGCTATTCAGCATTCATGTTTCTACTGTTCAAAATTAAAAATGAGGCGAAAATCTCTAAATATAAGATTATTTTAATGAGATTTGGGAATATTATCAGTAAGTAAAAATTCACATTTTGGTCCATCTGTTCATCTTCAGCAGATATTCTGCGACAATATACATAGCAAAAACTTAAACTACATGCAACAAAAGAATCCTAGACAAGTTTTAAAATTTAGAAGTCCTACCGTAACAAATGGTGCAGTAAGATATTGCAGTATAACGGTCGAATAGAATTGCATACATAAATAGAGCGGCACTGTGGGAGTTCGGACCAAGCAAAGCAATGCAGAACTACAGAGTGGTAGGCACACAGGCAAACTGACAAACGGATGATTGGATTATGGACAAACTTTTATCAGCCGTTCCTAGTGACACCGCTCAAAGTCCCTGTAAATTTCATAAAGAACATTTTAAAACTTATAACCTCCGCCAAGGTCGTGTTTTTGTCGGAGTTTGTCTGTTGCTTTTTTACCTGTTTTTCCGTCAGCCTATCACCAACGTAACCTAAAAAGTTGAGGCGGATCTTTATTAAATTTACAAAGACTGTTGGGTGTGTTAAGAGGAATAGATGATTAACAATTATCTGTCAGGCAGGCTCGTTTTTTCTTGCAACAGAACTGCGCCAGTTATGAACGGATCTTCGTGAAATTTCGAGGAATTGTTAGACATGTTACAAGGCAAAAATAACCAAATTTTGGTGATAATTTAAAGGAAATCTTGGTTTCACGACGAGTTTAAATTTTTCCTTAACAATGCGGTTCATGGCGGAGGTACGCGCTCTCAGATTGCTTCTCTAGTTGAGCTGTGTCGCGAACAGACAAAAAATAGACAAACAGGCGGACTGACGAATCACTACCTAAATTTAATAATCAGTTCCTCGTAAATCTGTAGTTGTTCTTGTACATTTCATGGAGATCTGACCATTACTTTTGTAATTATGTTTCCAATGGGCAAACAAACAACCCGGCGAAAAACATTACTTCCAGTGTTGAGGTAATAATTTTCTTCACTATTTTGGAATGACTGAACTGTTCTTGTAAACAAAGAGTAGTTAATACCCGACATTGTCAATTCTCTACGAAGGCATTACAGCGGAATCGAATGCCACGGAGGAATGAAGTCTGATTCTTTCTGCATTAAACTGGATGCATGATGTAAACATTTGCAGTTTGATGGACATTGATCATTTTCAGTTTTCTCATTAAGGCAATATAGTCCAATCGAAATGTACTTACCTAGAAAGTATATATAATTAATTTTGTATGAAATAATTGCTTCTTATAGACACTCTTAAGTTCACTATTGTCAGTGTTTTTCAACAGAGAAAATCAAACCGAATCGTGTGTAGCAATGTCGAATGATTATTTAAGCACGAAATTAAAAGCTTGTTGAAGAGAAGTTAAGTTCCTTTTACAGTGGCCTGCATCAGCCAGTTATGGTGTAGCACGGAGCTTCGTCACAGCGCGTCTTGGGTACGGAGTGCACAAATGGAACGGGGTTAGCGAAGTATCCTGATGATTCTATTTGCTCTTCTTCACCATCGATCGATTCTTCCGGTTCGCCTGAACTTGAGTGATCTGATCCACCCAAAGTCGACTGCTCCGGTCGACCATGATTCGGTTCTTCCGGTTCGCCTGTGTTTGAGTTACCTGGTGGACCAAATGTCGAGTGCTCCGGTCGACCATGATTCGGTTCTTCCGGTTCGCCTGTGTTTGTGTTACCTGGTGGACCAAATGTCGAGTGCTCCCGTGGACCATGATTCGATTGCTCCTGCTGACCATAATCGAGTTCTCCTGTTGACCACCACTTCCTGCAAAGCTGAATGAATTTTTATCGTTACCATACCATAACATTCTGAAGGTAGGTGTTCTGGCCATGGAGAACACCGGGTTGCGCTGACTCAGGTAGTATCGTAGTTGCTGCTGTGGGTAACACTGGAGCCACTGGTAAGCATAACGTTGTTGGATTGCAGGCCGAAAGGGTAGGCCCCGTTGATAGCAAATCCAAGCGCTGTAGAGCCCCGGTTGAAACCTCCAATATAGAAGATGTGCTGGATACGGTTGGACCCGTGGGTGCGTATCAATTCCATGGTACGGAGAGTACATACGTGGCTGCCAGCCGGTACTGAGTGCCACCAGAGTAGAAAAATAAGCCGACAACAGCATGTAACGCAGCATTATAACATCAGACTGTAGTTTCCGTCTGAGGTCTAGCCCGCCTTATTGAAGTTGTAAGTGTTTTCAACCACCTCCGTCTGTCACAAATACTAAAGAATGTCAGGATATAGATTCACAGCAGAAATCGATTACTAACTAAGACTATTTTCAACGTGGGTTAACATTCTTCAATAGCTCATGCTCCCGTCGGATTGCTATAATAATGCTTTGACACTAATGGTTCAACTACGAGTGTTGTATAATCTTCATAAAACTGTTACTGATCACAATACTAACGTTACGATTTAAAAATAGTTTTTGAAATTAACCTCCGATGGTAGCAAACAACACTATGTGCGTAGAAGATCGTTTGAGCTCACCATCTGGCCAACAACTGACAGTAGTTCGCTTGTAATAAGCCTCTACAGATTAGCGATGGCCGGGAAACCTTGCTTTCCATCCGGTCAAACGATAAAACAAGCAACATTTGAGTCACTCCAAAGCTCTGAAAAATACAAACAGCTAAAGGCAAGGCTGAAATCAAGTTTGTTTTACTGCAGACGTAGCATTGCGTTCACGAGTCTTCATGAGGAACGTTTCACAGCGTGTGAAGGGTCCGTGTTGTGAAGAAAATTTAGGGCAGAATTCAAGTCCCTTCATGATGAGAAGTGCAGATCAGGTAAGATGTACAGTATATTTTCTGAAGGTATGTTTGCGTTCCGTTGAAATCCCTTTTGATGAACGATCTAGTTGCTTCACTAAACCGTGTGTATGCTGTTGCGATTACAAATTCTCTTGGATTGTATTCAAGCTTTTAAGTATCTAGCAGGTACTCTAGATTAAATGAGTTCCATATATTACTGAAGATAATATATGTATTAGATATATTGTGTTCAGTTCCTTTAGTGACAAGTCAAATGAACAGTTTTTTTTTACCATTAATGACATCCATTCTTGAATGTTAAATGAACAGCCATTTTGGCTGAAGGCGTTTTTAGGTCTATTTCTCATATTTTTCCAATCTTAAAATTCCAAAACAGCACCGTGGTTCAGTTGAACAGAAGTTGCGTGGCATTCACTTTATTCATTGATAACAATTTCCAAACGATAGGGTTTCATTTTAGCTGGAAATAATCTTGCATTGCTTGTCAATTTTCATGCCATGCAAAATATATTACTGCTGCAAACTAAAGCCAAAAAGCGAGGCTGCGTTTGCATAAGAATTTCTTGCCCACAGTTTTCCCACTTGATGAAAAATACCGGGAAGTTGAGCCATATCACAAACTCATAGACCCCAATGTCAACAGTGTCGGATAATATCTGATTATAGCTTAAGATTTCGGAATAACCGCGGCGTCTAACCAAAAGGTTTCTTGCTGCTCAAGCAGTCCACATCTGTTATACAGTCGCCGTTGACGTCCTTCTTCTTACACAACTGTTTCTCACACTTGAACTGGTCTGGGATGGTAATGACGTCATCGCCATCAATACCAGGAGCGGGATACTCCGAAGGTGGCTGGATTTGAACGCTGCTCGCCATTGCTTCATGAAACATCGCTAGGATCAGAAGAATTGCAATATAAAAGTATTTTAAACTCATGTTTATAAAACGCCAGTAGCTTTTTTGAAGGCAGAAAAAGATATGTTCGCTCGATTTTTTTCCTTCACACGCAATCCCACTTTTCAAATTCCTTTCTATGTTGCAATGATGACGGAATCAGCTCTGTCTGGATTAAACGTAAATTGTAAGTATCGTCTCTACACAAAGAATTAAACACTTTGCCAGGCACAAAGAAGTCCGCTGTCACTTGAAGTTGCTTTAGCCATCGAATATTGAAAAGTGATAGGACATATGTAGCACTGTACCACTGATCTGAAATAGAGAATTTAAATTGAGAAACCTCTCTGTAAATAAAAATAAATTTGGAGATGATAAATTTAATATGTTTATTACACAGAGATAGACAGTATATTAGTACATTACGAAAATCTTTCGAGATAAGTACATATAAGTTTCATTTCACAGAGAAATGTCTGCTTAGCAGCTAGAAAGTGACTATGGTGCAGCTTCGAACCCCTATATACATTAGGAACTGAATATTACAAAGTATTCTTGCATTGTTGAAAGTGCTCCTGTGCCCCGTTTTCTGGGCAACCTAGAGAATATGGAACGAATCCAGGTGCATGTATTTGGGGAATCGGTTTCATTCTAAAGACATACGAAAGAGTGGAGTGTCGAGCATATGTCGTAATCATAAGAATTCCTGCAGCAAATTCTAATAATTCCGACCATACCTAATATTGAACATCTTTGAAGTTGTCGTCAGAAGGTAAAGGTAAAGTCAACTTAGACCACACCCTCGCCTGGAAAACCCACATGCACTGGTTTGTGCTGCGGGTATAGGCCCACTGGCCCCAGATCGAGGAGTAAGTGTAGTTACAGTCGACCTCGGGTCACCAAGAACTATGGCGCCAATTTGACGGAAGAAACAAATGATCCGAGACCCCCCCCCCATCTCTGAGGAGGAGTCGGCAATCAGTGTCGGCTTATAATTACGAAAACATTGAGAGTTAATATCGTGAAGCATATATACATTGTGATAGGACATTTAATAATTGCTGGTCATAAACAATATAATTGGCACGATTACTTACTAAAACATTTCTATCTCAAATAATTGCGCAGGGGGAAAAGTGACAATAATGAACGACTTAACCAAAGCAGAGAACAGCTGCGAGGGCAAAGTGTATCACAAGCTCAAACATAAGGTGTCAGGTTACAAGAAGGGTCGCGCAGGTCTATGGCTCTGACAACCTGGGCCCGAAATTAATGGGTTTTTGAAAGGAAAACTAAGACACGATTCAAGCTTGCATTTCGCTGACGGCAAAGCAAATAATGCGTGAAGAGCCGCTCGTAACTGATATTTTGGTGAGGAGTTTTACAGTTCTTAGTCTTTCGTTGGTTTAGGCAACCAATGAGGGAGCTCAGCACCCTCGTGGGGAGTTCCTGTCAGGAAACTCTCGATGACGTAATCAGGGCAGTGTCGAATAAGCGTATGTAGGAGGGGACGTTTTTACGATAGAAATGTTTGCATTGGACGATGCAGATAGAGAGGGTTGAACCCGACCTGTTGAGGGTTTAGCCCGTCCGAATGGAGGGAAGGTTTTTGAGGTGGGAGGGCTGACAGGCAGTCGCCCTCTAGCTTGTTGGCGATCGGAGATAAAAAATATGTGGATCATCTCGCGCAATCGCTACCGGAGTAAACGGTACTGGTACATAGTGGGACATTACTTAACATTGACTCAGTAGAACACACAGATGTTGAATCACTGTGATTCCAAAAATACAAACGGTGAACAACTAACACTGAGTCGTCAATGAAGCCTTTTTACGTAAATTTAAGGAGCTCTATTCCGGAACAAAATAACTCTTCATTAGATCTTCCAAGAAGGTCATCAACAGCAGCAAACATCAACACGACACATACCGCACAAACACTGTTCTGTAATATACGACAGAGGTATTATCTAAGGCGCTAATTTTTTGCATATCGAAATGAAACAGCAATGAAAATGAAGCCAGGTGGAGAACAGTTACCCTGCACAGACCTCGACAGCAACTGCTGCACGGAGGAAACCTCGTTCTGGTGCAGCAGAGCACTCCAGTTGGCGCTTTGCTGCAGCGTCGAGAACCTGCTCCTTCTGACATTTTTAGAACAAAGAATTTGCCAGGGAAATTCGTGGAATCATGACCAAGCACATGCAAGCATCACGGTCCTGCTACGCAATGCATTATGGACCATCAGGAGTCGATCTGCGTCTTCACAAGCAAAAGAATCTCGAGTTCAAGCAAAAACGTTCTTCGATTAAATGCATATGTGGTTGTGGGAACTAAAGGTAAAGGAAAAGAGAACTTTGACTGTAACGGTGTAACCTAGATAGAAATTTTTACCTCCGCCAAGGAGGTAGTGTTTTCGTCGTGTCTGTCTATTTGTCTGTCACCAAGATAACTCAAAAAGTTAAGAACCGATTTGGATGAAATTAACAGGTGTGTTAGAAGGAACAGATGATTAACTTTTAGTGAAGATATGTCCATCCGTTTGTTTGTTTGTTTGTTTGTTTGCCTTACTTTACTCAATGCTATAACTCAAAAAGTGATGGATGAATTTTGATGAAATTATCATGAGTTGTTACGTATATAACAAGGAGTAAATGACCAAATTTTGGTAATGATCCGTTTGTTCATTCGATCGTTTGTCACTGTTTTTAATTTTATGCTTGTTAGCACAATAACTCAAAAAATATTGAATAAATCTTTATGACATTTATAGGGGTTATTAGTGAGGTTAAAAGACATCAATGATTAATTTTTGGTGCAGTTCGGTTTGTTCGTTTGGATGTTTGACTCATGTTTGTCATAATGTCTAACTCAAAAAGTTATGAACGGATATTCAAGAAAATTGCACAAGCCGGTATTACTATCAAAAGGCACAAATGATTATATTTTGGAGTATATGCAATGAAAATTATGGTTTCAGGGCAATTCGAATTGTTTGCTACCATTGCCTCGCTTGGCCCTCTCAGAGTGCTCTAGTTTTTCATACTTTTGTCATTGCACATGGAATCACAACCATTTAAAGTAAAGTTTAACTAACAACGAAGTCTATGGATACCGTAGTGTAGTGAATAAATAAAGGGGAAAACTGGACTCAATGGTTGTCTTGAACTTGAACTTGACGTTAAAAATTGGCCTGGAATCATCCTTATTAATTCGCATTTCAGGCAACTTTCCGCAGAATCTGTAGAGCATTTGCTGGCGAATTGCCACTCTCGACAATTTTTGCTTCCTATCTGTATAGGGTTTAAGTGCGAGCTGTCAACTGTCATCTGCTATTTTCATGATATTTTGGGCTTAACTTGTGATTAGTGACATTATAAAGGGCAGTTTGATTTACTGATGACGTAGCGACATTTATGTTCGTTAAACATTGTAAATAATCAGACGTTGCTATAAGTGCTAAAGGAAATGTATTTTATAGCCTAAGCTAACGATAATCACTATTTTTATTGCCCCTAATTTCAGTGACTTCATTTACTTGCAACTGCAGCCATTGTGGTTTGCCATTGCGAGTTGTTTTTGAGTGAAGAGATCTTGGCATATGATTGGTTGGGTGGAAAGGGGTCATTTCAGAGCTGAGTACACATCATACTCACATATACTGTAAAGCGCAAGGTAGGCTAGAAGCAAAAATTACCGAGAGTGGCATTTCACCAACAAAAATTGTGCTCTACCAGACTCGGCACAACTGTTGCCTGAGGAGAGAATTCAGCAGGTAGGAGTCGGGCCAATTATCTTCGTAGCTTTCCAGTACTTCAAACTAACTTGGGGTCCAGTTTTCTCTGTTATCTATTCACTACTACGGTATATAATGCCTCTGTTTTTCCTAAAGCTTCACTTTAAATGGTGGCGATCTATCATAAAACCCCTTCATAAGTAGGGAGAATATGAGACACCAGGGAATTACAGGCCGATAAGCCTTCTTCCCATGCTCTCAAAACTACTAGAAGAGGCTGTGGCAAACTGCTAGCGGACCATATCGATATGTCAAATATTCTTTATAAACACCAGTACGACTACAGAGCACGTACTAACACGCAAGATGCTCTTCTAAACATCACTAAAGTTATATACCGGAATATGGATCATAGTCGTTTCACTCTTCTCCTACTACTTGATCTATCCAAAGCATTTGATAGTGTTCACCAGGGGATGCTGCTAGACAATATTACATCCATGAACATTTGCCCTAATTGGTTTGCTAGCTATCTACAAAACAGATCACATGCAGTCATGCTGAATAAAACTCAGTCGCCATACATCGTGAAAAGCTTTAGTATCCCACAAGGATCGATCTTGGGACCGATTTTCTTCTCAATATTCGTAAATTGCATCAGCATAAGTGCGCCTTCTCCATGCATAGCGATGATGTACATCCAAATTGCTATTCCATTTGAACGAAATGGAGAGAAAGAAGTGAGTGAGTATGCGGAGAATCTCCTGGATAATCTAAAAACATGGTACGATGTAAGTATTGTATTCGGCTCTCAGCAAGTCTACAAGCAGCTGCAATCCATCTGTATTTCCTTTAACAGCTCAATAATTACCCCTCGCGATGTTGTCAAATCGCTTGGGGGTGTGGATGGATAATCTAACGATTGACAATCACATTAAAAAATTATGCAATACCGTAAACGGCACGCTAATATTTCTCCATAAAATTAAACATCTCTTAGATCAAAAATCTCGTCTCCTTCTCGTAAACTCGCTTGTTTTGTCTCATTTCAACTACTGCAGTTTGATCTTGTACAAAAAGCTCAGAACTTTGCAGCAAAAGTTGTTCTCAATGGAAAACTCACTAATCGCAATCACGCCAGCCCACTGTTAGAAAAGCTCCAGTGGCCACGAGTTAGCACAAAATTGAAGATAGAGGAAGCCCAATACGTTTTCCGTTCGCTGCATGGTGCTCCTAGAAATGACGAGGTTGTGCAGTTTCCTCGAATCAGTGAAGTCAGTGGACGATCTCTTCGGTGACAGCATCTCCAAGTGCGTTACAGCAGAACCAAGGCTGGTCAACAAGCCCTTTCTATTTCTGTAGCTACGCTTTGGAATGCTCTTCCTGCTTCAATTCAGAATGTGACTGAATATAATCAGCTCACCAGGATGGTGATGTCACTTTTTGAGCAACCCAAATAACTGCGCAAAAATATTCTAGATGATTTGTGCTAAAATTCTCCAAATGAGAGAGGCATACTCTGTGACCCGTAATAGAAATGGCAAGAACTAATATCCTCTACACTTGCTCTTTTTTTTAATCCTAAATATAATACTACTAGATACACTGGTTGCGTACCACACAGGGAATTTTTAAATGTACTTTATTACTTCTGATGTGTAATTTCTCATTTGTAAATGTACTATATTTTTATGGGTAATTTTGTTCAGTCTGTCATAGTCACAGACACACTGTTGCATAACTTTATTTATCTTGATATGTAATTTTATGCCGTCTTTGTCCTAAGAGGCATAAAAATGTTACGCTACATCGCATGGGCATCGTGTATATCAAATTGTTTCATGTATATTTTTCTCTAGTCTAAATTCTTTATTCAGCCCTCAAAGGTAGATTCTGGCGGACCCCAAACTTCCAAGCCAATTGCCTTCTTCGCAGGAGATATTATGTCTGTCTCTTTGTTTGCCTGTCTGTCACCAAGATAACTCAAAAAGTTCTAAACCGATTTAAACGAAATTTACATTGACTGTTAGGCATGTTAGGAGGAACAGATGATTAACTTTTGGTGAAGATATGTTAATCCGTTTGTTTGTTTGTTTGTCTGCCTCATTTTTCTCAATGTCCTAACTCAAAAAGTTATGGATGGATTTTTATGAAATTGACACGAGTCGTTATGTACAGAGGCTAGACATAAGTATTTGCAAACTCTATTTTTTACGTATTTTTAAAAATTCAGGATCTGCTTTAGGATAATTAATACAGGAAGTTTATAACACACACACACACACACACACACACATATATATATATATATATATATATAAAATAAATACAAACAATCGAGTCAGGATTCGATCCGGGGACCTAGAGATTACCACGCCGCCACTCATACCACCAAGCCACAAACAGCTAAAAGCAACGCAAGCACGCAAGGTACTTGTGTTGCCCGC
>LQNS02276930.1:1846905-1865246 GCA_001587735.2 Parhyale hawaiensis | reverse complement strand
ACAGGGAGATATTAGAGAAGAAGATGCTTCCAAGTGCCAAAAAATTCTACGGACGGCGCAGGTGGACCTTCCAACAAGACAACGACCCCAAGCATACTGCGAATTTAACGAAAGAATGGGTTCAGAAGAAGAAAATAAATGTTCTTCCATGGCCTAGCCAATCACCAGACCTTAATCCAATAGAAATTTGTGGCGTCTTTAATCTGGTGTCCACAAACGGTGTCCCAAAAACCTTATTGAATTAAAGGTTTTCTGCATGGAAGATGGAAAAAAATACCATCAATTGAAAGTGAAAACTTAATTTCCAGTTACAACAATCGTCTCCATGCTGTTATTGCCAATAAAGGTCACGCCACCAAGTACTAATGTCATAATTTTTTTTTTGGTCAATTACTTTTGTCCCTCATTACTTTTGCTTGTGTTAAATTTCTTGGTTATAAGTGCACATTTGACTGTTCTGTTTAAATATTCTATTATATATATGTTATATAAAGTTCCTGTATTAATTATCCTAAAGCAGTCTCTAATTTTTTTAAAATACGTAAAAAATAGAGTTGTGCAAATACTTATGTCTAGGCACTGTATATAAAAAAAGAGTTAATGACCAAACTTTAGTAATGATCCGTTCGTTCGTTTGTCATTGTTTTTAATTTTGTGTTTGTTAGCATAATAACTCAAAAAATAATGAATAGATCTGTATGAAATCTATAGGGGTTGTTAGTAATGTTAAAAGACGTAAATGATTAAATTTTGGTGCAGTTCGATTTGTTCGTTTGTATGTTTGACTCATGTTTGTTATAACGTTTATTAGCAGTATTACTCAAAAAGTTATGAACAGGTCTTCACGAAAGTTGCACAAGTTGTTATTACTATCAGAAGACACAAATGATCAGATTTTGGAATTTATACAAATAAAATAATGGTTTCAGAGCCAATTTGAATTTTTTGCTACCGTTGCCTCGCTTGGCGGAGGTATGCGCTCTCACAGTGCTCTAGTTTTTTATCTTATCATAATGTGCACTGCACTTTAATTCTAACTGCATTGTCCTCATACTTTATTTTTATTATTTCTTGTAATACATGTCCGTTTGTCTTTCACTCATGAAAAGGTCTAGCTGGTCTATATCTTTTGAATTTCCCATCCCACTTCTCTCCCTACTTTGAAATCCCCGTAATCGTACGAAATGTTAACTAGTTCGCCGTATCTTACTTTAGCCTATTGTTTTCTGCACGCTGCCATTCATGCTCTCAATAAAAAAAACTTCTTGCCGATTTTTTTGTTACTTCATACTCCTCGGAAACATATTTTGCTTTAACTCTGTATAGCCTACGTTTCTCTTATCATCTCAATAATAATGTGTAAGCATTGTGCCAGTGACTCTCAGCAGACCATAATTATAACTCTCTTATGCTAGTATTTAGTATAATTCCTAAGTTAGTTTTAATCATGAAAACCTCGGGTGATGTGCCCTAACCTTGTTGGACACAGTATCCATATGAGAACAATAAAAGATTTTATTTCTTTCTTGGCGACTGTAACTGCACCGTCAATAGTCTGAAATGAATTTTTCTCCAGTTTAGAACGATAATAGCTTGCAGAAAACGTACGTGGCGAAGTTTCGCTTACTAACTACACGCCATACAAAACTGTATACAAAACATTCCATCACTGAGTACTAGCTAAGTGTGTACAATGAATAAAAAGCCGGCGTGAGAAGTAGCAATAAAATTTATTAAATTAATGTTTACAGTTTCTGTTTAATGCAACTTGTAATAGTTTTATCCTAAAACATTGCAATCGCAAGCACTTTTTGCTGCTACCTGTGCATTAACATGTCGCGTCAAGCTCTGTCTACACACAATAGTGTCCAGTCGAAATCAGTAAAGATACCCCTCATTTACGGGCGCCTTTATCAGTTTCACTGATAATGCTGCGAAATTGCTAAAGGAAGAAAGATAGAAAGAAATTCAGCAAGAATTCAAATCATATAAAAATTTAACGTTTCGGGTATCCTACCTATCATCAGCAAACTAAAATAGAGAAACTGTACTGCCTTCCTGCTCTTCACCTTCAACGGCGCTGGTATTTATAGCTACATAAATTGTAAAATTTGCAGCACCTCGATTACTGGAAACCTCAGTGATCGACACTAGTTACGTACACTACAACACTTGCCACACTTTGATGAGTTCTAAATGAAGTGCAGGTGGTGTTATGGACGCCACTCGATGAGCTTAATATAAGGGCTAAACTATGTGGCCATGCGGAGAGTTCTCCCTACAGTGCATGCAACCGTTAAAATTAAACTTTTAACACATGCATAAGAGTCAATCGGGTAGGAGAAAAATATTTGTTACTTTAATTTCCCGTAAAATATTTTACAACGTTGAGGTGTACGTCTTAGTGTATGGGAGCATATGCGGTTGTACAAATTCAAGTGTGTGCAACAAATACTTATTAATTTAACTATTTAACTCTATAAAGAGAAGCGAATGTAAAATGATGGACGTTAATAAGTAGAGCTTTTAGTGAACAAGAAAGCTGCAAAGTAAGCATTTTCTTGCACGCGGCAATTCCAGCCTTAGCTTCGCCCCCAAATGTCTTTCAATCTGCTTTTTTCTGCTCACAATACAATCACACAACTAAAGCTCTGAAGGATAGCTCGTGAATTACACTTAAATTTGAATTGTGACATTGAACTCTCCTACAGTAAGTTCACTATAGAAGGCTGTTACATATATCTCCGTTTTAGGGAGCTGTAGCACAAAAACTGAAGAACTGAACAGCGCATGTCGTTCAAAGATATTGTTGCCGCGGGTCAGCTTGGGCGTTCCTAGATGACAATATACATATATCTAACGAGATACTCAATATAAAATGTTATCACGTCTATAATAATGCTTTAGCACCAAAGGGAGCATAATATTCATGCCTATACGCATTGGTCAGTAGACCATTGTTTCCTTTGTAAAATGAAAAATAACGAAGTTCTACAATTGCTCGAAACTTTTCTTTCAAATCTCGGGAATATGGAATTTCCATTTAGTTCCTAGATTGAAGACCCTAGACTCATGTAGCGAATGGGATACCTCTCTTCATAAAACCAAGCAAAGCGCTGGTCTTAAGAACGAAAATTAATTCCCATATCCAATAAAAAAAAAACACAAGGCGTGATAGGGCTAACCCTTTTTAACCAAATGTATCATCCGGTGTCGTGTTAAGTACCTCTATTCTTCCGAAAGTTGATGCGGACTAGAAACAGAATGACAGGAGGTATTCTTGCAAGCATCTAGGCCTCGGCCAGAATTTCATATTATCCTGTATTGTTGTTGGTTGCCATCGTCAGGGTCCACCATTGCGAGCTTGGGCAGGAGGCTCTGGAGGGGGCCTAGGCAGAGGGGGCAGAAAGTCGAAGAGGAAGAGAGGCGAGGAAACGCGCAGCCCCGAGCGGGTCCAGCCAGAGACTTCTCGCCGAAAGATCAGTAGGGTGACTAGGGCACGATAGAAGGTGACGAACAGATTGTTCGTCTAGTCCGCACGGTTGACAAGGGGGATCAGCGATCCGTCCCACTCGGAACTTATAATCTCCTGAGACCAGGCAGTTGCCAGAGCGTAGCTAGGAGAGGGTATTTCGAAAGGATTTGGGGAGTAGAGACACCTCCGTACAGAGAGGTGGGTATTGATAGCCCAGAACCCTGCTAGGGGGATATGCAGCTGGTACTGTTGCGACAGTAGACTTGTGTAAGACACTCAGGGCAGCGCGGTACTGCTCGGGAGGGAGAATCCCATCTATAAGAAGGGGAGCAATGTCCGTTTCAAACTTTGATTTGAGAGTGTGCCGAATGCGGCGAGGGCCAGAGGGGGATGCGCTGAGGAGATACTGTTTCTACAGCAACCCTAGACCGGTAGGGTCTGGAGGAATATCTATATCGAGACCCGTATAAAGCAACATAGATATTCCTCCAGTAGTATCTATAAACACTTTAGCTATGACCACCACATGCATGGCCGTTCCACCCTTTGAAATAGTTAAAGAGCATTTTCGTATCTTGCATAGCTTCTCCGATACCATCGACCTAAAACTTGCCGAAGCACTAGAAATCAAACGCCAAAATCCATTTATCAATGTCAAGTACAATGAATATTATAGTCTAGTAAAACTCCAGTAGTCAGAATTGTTCCAATAATGTGGAACAGCCCCACTTACCGTCATGTCGCCGGGTAGATAGCAACATAAATTCCTACTGCCGTTGCTGGACACCGCGGTGTATTCATTGTAGATATTTATCTGTTTGACATAGTTCATACGCCTGTATATGTCGACTTTTTGGTAACTATCACATTTTCATGCATTTTATTTCTTTCTTTCCATTGCAGATTTTATTAATCTAGAGAATGGCTCTAGTTAGATGCCGAAACGTCGATATCAATTTTAATGTTTTTGTTACTAGAGCAATAACTTGTTTTTACTCAAGGGTAGTTTTAAATAAACTTGGTACAACCGCTAAGACGCATTTTAGAATGGTGGAAAAGCAAAGTAAAGTTATTGTTAAGATAAAAGCTGATATATCGTACTATATATGTTTATGTTCATTTAGGATAAAGATAAAAGAGAGTTATTTTAGTTTTATTCGTCAAATCTTGTGCTAGAATGTCAAATATCGTCATGCTGTGTACCTATACTCGCATGTTTAGGTAGAGGTAAAATCAGTGATGCGCACTAAATACATTGAATTTATTGAAATAGCCTATTAAATACATCGTTGAAATGTAATTAAACACTAAATAAATTTTCGAAATAAATTTAATCACTAAAACATGCAATCTAGTTAAATACTCTGAATGAATACACTTCCAATTTTTTCTTTAAACACTAAAAGGCACTAATCCAAGAATATATATATAGCTATCATTATTTCAATATTGAAATACTAGCACGATATGGGGCAGGCATCCTGTAAAAGTCATAAGTAGTACTCTAGAAAACATAAAAACACAATTCAGAGGCAAGAGCATCCATTTTGGCGCCTGCTATCGCGTCACTACAGAGAAGAGCGTTAGCCTGCTTCAGCATCCTGGTTAGATTGTGGACATTGGAAAGTAAATCACTCGTTTATTGAGGCGATTCAAGCTTACAAAAATACGGTTTGTAAGACCGAACTATTGTAGGGTTCGGGGTTTTCCATAATTTATTTCCTTTTAACCCTAAAACATAACAGCTCTTAATCCTGGGCTAAAGCTCTTAATGGACTGTGGTAAACTGCAGCCTTTCAATCCTTGGAGCCAGTTAACATCTATCGGAAAAACGAACCAGTGCTTGAGTATTTCCCAGTAGGGGTGCGCGACCAGGGTAACTTTACCTTGAAAAGCCTCACAAACAGACCTACTCCTCACCTCAGTAATCCAGCATCGTGCAATAACAGGATGCTTCAGTGTTAATGTCAGGCCCAGACTGCGTAAGTTTGAGACTGTTGCCAGCAGGCGAGTTCTTCTGCTTGACTTGCTAGGTCACCATTTGGTGTCCAGATGCTATAGCGGGGGTACGGACCCTAAACAGATCTTCGGGTTTATTGGAGCTCGCAGATTGCCGCACTGGCGCCTTTCATTGCAAGCACCATAGCTCTTGACGATCTGTGATCGACTGCAGCAATGCACGGATGGGGAGTCAAGAGGCACATATCTGCACAAGTGCGTTTTGGCTCCCCAGTCAGGATGTGCGGTCAAGTTAACTTTACAGTAACTGTTAGCTTTTCGATGAAATTTAGGCAAAGGTGTCATCGATTGGGTACAGAATTTGAGCCAATAGGCTAAAGTTGTCCGGTTTACTTTCGCCTGTTCCATCAAGTTTTAAGGTATTAATTCTTATCTGATTGTGAATGAGACTTTGAAAAACCTAGTCTTGCTTCGTAAAATGGAGCTTGCAGCCGTGATTGGGTTATTTCTAATATATGGAACTCGCATCAGATTGGCGAAGCGGTAGCTTCTATTTGAAGTTTCGGACAAGTTTGGCCTAGCCGCTCAACTAAACTCGACGGCCAATTCTTAGAGTGTTCCTAAAATGTAAAATGCAATTCACATTATTGAAGGGGAGCGCACAGGCTTAACAAAGGGACAAGATAGAGAACAGAAAGTGACCGTAAATTCCACAACATATGACAAGAGAATATATTTCCGATGAAAGCTAGTTTAATTCGACGAATTTATTCCAGTATACAATTTTAAAATATTACAGCAATGATATCTGTTTCTGATTATAAGCGACAGAAAAGTTTCACAAAAAAAGTCAACGCTAGGTTGGTTACAATCTGTTGCTCTTTGAAGTGATAATGTAAAAAAAATAGCACTGTTCATACAGTGATTTGAAGATTTTGCTTGTTTTCTACAAGAAAGACTGTAATTGGCTTCCGGCATTAAGACTCAGTTCAACGTGATATAAGGTGCCATCGATTAGCCCGCGAACTCGAGTCTTCGAAGCCGAAGCTTCAGGCAGGTGCCCTGGACTGGCGCTCAATAGAGTTTCATGCATTAACTAGAGCACTCTGAGAGCGCATACCTCCTCCAAGCGAGGCAACGGTAGCAAAAATTTTAAATTGGCTCTGAAACCAAAATTTTCTTTGTATAAACTCCAAAATCTAATCATTTGTGTCTTTGATAGTAATAACACCTTGTGCAATTTTCTTGAAGATACGTTCTTAACTTTTTGAGTTAAACTGCTTACAAACGTTATGACAAACATGAGTCAAACATACAAATGAACAAACCGATCTGCACCAAAATTTAGTCATTTATGTCTTTCAACATTACTAACCACCCCTATAAATTTCATAAAGATCCATTCATTACTTTTTGAGATATTGTGCTAACAAACATAAAATTAAAAACAATGACAAACCTACCAATGAACAAACGGATCATTACCAAAATTTGGTCATTTACTCTTTGTTATATACCTAACAACTCCTGTTGATTTCATAAAAATCCATCCATAACTTTTTGCGTTATGGCATTGAGAAAAATGAGGCAGACAAACGAACAAACAAACAAACGGATGGACATATCTTCGCCAAAAGTTAATCATCTGTTCCTCCTAACATACCTAATAATATCTGTAAATTTCGTTCAAATCGGCCCAGAACCTTTTGAGCTATCTTGGTGACAGACAGACACGACGAAAAGATAACCTCCTTGGCGGAAGTAATAATAACTTCGATTAAGGGACAATAGGTTCACATGTACGCCTACAATTACATAGTAAACAACTTTAATCACTATCTATGGAGTCCAATCACAAGACATAGCTATACATCAATACACTCAACCTTCTGCCGCAGACATTAGCCCTAAACAGCTTGTTCATACACAAACGTAAAATTAGTAAGCTGAGAGTAAGATCAATTCACTCCAATCTTGCAAACATTTGCCACCGACTCTAGCTTACTGGTCTACCGTCCGGTTGAAAAAACACTTTTTCATAAATGTCAGAATGGAAGGAGTACCCATACCTGAAAACTTCCTTGGCAGAGGGGCTAGTCTGAATAATAATGGTATATTTTTCATCAATAACTCAATTAATAATGTATAACAGGCTTGCATGCAGGGATACTTCACCTGGAGTCATCATATTAAATTAGCGGTTTAAATAAAGGAACATCAAGAAAACAGAGAGGAAATATATTAGACAAAACAGCTCACGTTTGCGGGCAGCAGCAAAGTACATTGAATCAGCAGCAGGTAATATAGGTGCAGTAGCTAGAGGTCATTCCGATCGTGGAAAATCAAAATCATCGCTCACATAAGGAGGAGACCATACATCGGGCAAATAAATACATCATTACATTCAGCCTACAGCTGCAGTCATTAGCACCACACAGCTTGTTTTACCCCACCGCTGCTTCCTGCAGCTCCGAACTCTGAAAATGTGAGTCAGAACACATCTCCTGAAGCAACGAGTTATCCGAATTTCGACTCTCATCTGCAGGCAAAATGCATTTTTGGGAGCAAAAATATGAGACGCTCTACACCATACGAGGCAAAGACATCACTAGTTCCTGTGTATCTGGCAACGCACACCAACCGCCAAAATATATCATCATACTCAAAACGTAACTTGTTAAGGGCCTTTCTTGTGAATTTAGCCCAGAGACAGTTGCAAGATATCGGATAGCAATAAGTTTCGACAAGTTGAATCTTGACATTCACAGAGTAGCTATGAAACTGCGGACGGGCTTCTCGTACGTCGTCGTAAGTTCCAAAGTCGGTCGAAGGATTGCATCATGCGGCACCGGCACAGAAGCTTTCGGTCTATTTATGCTATACGGCAGAGAAGTCTTTTTTTCTGTTCGTCTGTCACAAAGATAATTAAAAAAAGACATATGGGAGGTTCTTTACTTTCTGAAATTTACGTGAGTTGTTAGGTACATCATGCAGACTATAAATGATAAAATATTTCAGACGATCTACTAGTTGGTTTGCCTCTGTGTTTGATTTCATGTTTGTTAGTAAAAAATAACTGAAAAATCTTTGAACAGATCTCTATGAAATTTACAGGAATTGTTGTATGTGTTAAAAGACACAAATGCTCAAATGTTGGTGATGATCGGTTCGTTCGTTCGTTCGTTCGTTCGTTCGTTGGTGTGTCACACAGTTTGTGAAGATGTTTATCAGAATGTTACTCATGAACATACGGATGGATCTTTAAGAAAACTACAGAACCTTTTACTTTGGTCAGATTTTGGTGCTGATAGCGAGGAAATCACATTTCAGAACCAATTTGAAAATTTTCGTTAACGTTGCTTTGCTTGGTGGAGATATGCGCTCTCAGAGTGTTCAAGTTATCACCCACGAGCGGAGCGAGGAGCGGTGATTTTGGTTGAAGATTTAAGTATATTTGCCCATATATTTGTAAATATATATTTGTCTGTTTCCCCAAAGAGAAGGAGTTCAATCATAATAATAAATTTTTTAGGCAGTCATGTGGGTTGATTGAGATGTGAAAATGCCAAAAATTTTGAATCAGCTGGCCATAAAAAATTATGGCTTTGAATCTGTAACTCCACCCAAGAAGAGGCAGAAGGAGTTGAGTCAGTAACACAACTTTTCCAAGCAGTCCGGTGGGTTGACTGAGATGTGAAAAATGCCCAAAATATGGAATAAGCTGGCAATAAAAAAAAAATGGCGCTGAAACTGTGATCGGCCTTCTTTTTGCTTGTATGTATATTTACATGTTTGTATTCTTGTTTGCTCACTACACGGGATGTCAAGCGTTCAGCATCAGCAAGGTAGAAATAGGGTGTCATTGAACTCCATTGCGCCACGTACGGCGCCGCCCAACGCTCAACTGTAATATTGCGCCATTTGTGGACTGCGTGATCATGTGGGCTTTGTAAACGTGTGGGCAATATGGACTTCTATAATTCGTAGATTTGTAAGCCTTTGGACTCAGTGTACTAAGTAGATTTATAGAATTTGTAGACTCTGTGAATTTATGGACATATGGACTCGTCAAGCTGTTTGGTCTTGCGGGCTCATTGGCCTTATGAACTCGTGGACCTATTGACTTTTAGGCTCTGTAGACTTATGAACTAGTGGATTTTATGAATTTGTGGAAGTGCAAATTTCGTTGACTACATAGAAAAGGAGTGCAAAGTTCAATAAAATTAATATCGCCAAAACTACGTGATACAATAAATCGTGGATCTTTTGAACTGTCCATAAATTTCTAGATGCTGCATACACTAGTAACAGAAATAAGGTAGTTCTACTCAGTCAGGGCGCAATGGGTCATCCATGTACACTATAATATTCGCATTTCACGAGAACAATCCACGCACCCAGCGTTCTATAGAGCAGGCTTCTTCCAATGTCTTTGATTAGCGAGTGTACGGTGCAGGTGAGAGGCTGTAGTGCGTTGTTTTAGAGAAAAGTTTCTTGCACTCAATAGTAATTTTTTATCAGCAATGGAATCAAAAAGCATGAAGAAGGTTTATAAAGCGGAAGCCGTTATAGCGTTGTATTCAGTACCTGTGAAGGATGGGTGATGAAAGGTCTGCTATAAGGAACCTCACATTTTTAGATAATTAAAAAATTCGTGAATATAAATAGGGACTGTTTGTCCAGTGGCTCACGTTCCATTCCACTTACATTTCAAGCCTTTCGTTTCACTCGCTTCCCATTCCATTCACGTTCCATTCCATTCATTCCATTCACGTAGATCGGCTCACGACCGATTAAATCTTTACTAGATGACATTACATATTTCACCACTACTCTAAAAGCATTTACAGCAGATAATCTTGCGTTGTGTCAATATTCTTCAATGAAAACCAATGAGACATGAGAAGATTCTTCCCAGCTGAGGATTTCCGCGCGTTGTGCGCATGGAAATCCTCATTTGTTGAAAGCTGTGCGGGAGATGTTGACCAGGGCTTGTAATTCAGCTGATATTCCCGCACTTCCGTTCACTTCTACGGTTTAGAATGTCCTTAGAAAGTAGACAATGGGAACCTCTCTTTTACACAGGCTATATCAGTGATGCAGTCTCCATTACTAGCTTTCTTTTTACAGTATCGCCGTTCACACTTGAACCGATCCGGTATCGCTATTGCAGGTGCAGGATGCGGTCTTGCAGCGATGACAGTTTCGCTTCGCTGGACTTGGCTGCGTACACTGCTCGCCCCGGCTTGTTCACGCAACACTGTCAACACGAAAAACGCTAAATATAAGTAGTTTTTATTCATGTTTGTTAACTGTCAGAAAATTCTCAAACACCAAAACATATATTTCACAGCTTCTTTTTTGATCACGTGTGCTAACTTTCCCCGTACCGCTCGACGTGACGACGATGTTGGACTACGCTGCGCTGAGGCTGAAGAGGTAGAAGTATTGTCTAGGTGAAATTGACCACTTTCTAATCTACGTAAACGATCGACATTTACTTCTAATTGACTTGGCGCTTGAATAACAAAAGCAATGTGATGAGAGTACTCCTGATGTACTTCTCGATCTGAAATGTGGACGCACAAGCTGGGTTAGCTCTCGCGATCAGCTCCAATACCGCATAGGTAGGACAAGGACTTAAAAGCTGTCAACTTTTCTTTGTGATTGTTTAGCTGAACACTGCTACAAAGTGACTTCTGAACTGCCACTATTGCACTGCTCTTGGACTGTCGGTGGTGTGTTTGACACAGAGAGAGGAGAAGCAAAAAGGAAGATGAAGTCAGGCAATGCACAGTTATTCAGCAGAGGCCTCCACAGTTACTGGCAGAGGGCAGACCAGCAGAGGGTGACTTGACCCCCAACAGACTCCGACAACTTTTCCTGACATTTAGGGCACAAAAAAATTGCAACGGCTTTTTTCCTGGACGGTCGATGCATGCTGCAATAGTCTGCCAAGATGTTGCCATATGCAGCTCCAATAAATTTAATTTGATCTGTGCAGAATCATCTGCATATTTGGATTGGCTTATTCACCTGTTGCTCTGTTTCATTACCGATTTTTCTGTTTGTTTAGTCTGTGTTTCTGTTAAGTTAGCTATTTCTCTTGGTGTGTATTTGTTTATTTGATTGTTTATAGTTTTTAGACTCTGTATAATTCTGGACTAGTAGAACATATATGGACTTTGAGGGCTAACGGCTTTTTGGCATTATGGACCAGTGGATTTTGTGGATTGGATAGTGTGTGTTTGCAAAATCGGCAAAATTGAGTAAAATTAACATTAATAATAAGCAATGCAATGAATAACGGCTAACTTGAGTGTCCATAAAATCCCGGATGATGTATACATAGCTCTAATAGTCATGGAGAAGGGAGACATTGTGTGGGATTTATTCGTATTTCATTCGAGAAATCCGCCTTGGTAGCGTTCTAAGCAGTGCTATTGTCTCTCATAAGCAAGGATACATAGATGGCAGGAGGCCAATGCATTATTGCTAAATAAAAATAGTTGTCACTGCAATAATTTAGCGTCTTCGACGAAATTCCTGGCAATGAAGAAGGTCTGTTTAGCGGAAGACGTTATAGCATTGAATTAAATGCCCGTAATTTGTTAAAAGGACTCTTACAAGGAACTTAAAATCCTGCAATAAACAAAATATGCCCAAATAGAAACAGGAATAGTTTGTCTTTCTATTCCATTCTCTCCATACCCCTTCTATTTCATTCCATTCGTTTCATTCGCTTTCCATTCCATTCGCCCTCCATTTAACTCATCCCATTCGCGTCTCAGTCTAAAGATCGGCTCGTGTTCCATTGTAATCTTTATCAGTTGAACTACATCAAATGTCTAGTTACATTTACAGCACATATTCATATGATTTATGTATTCGCATTCTATAATGAAGAACAATGCAGGCATGAAAAGACTCTTTCCAGTGGATGATTTCCGTGTGTGTTGGGTGCATATCCTCGCTTGATGATAGCAGTGCGTGAGAGCAGCGCATACCATTCACTTTCATGTAGTAGAATGTCCGTAGACCTTACCGATGAAAGTAGATAATCAGTTTTTCTCTTTTACGCAGTCTATATCAGTGACGCAGTCTCCATTAACATCTTTCTTTCTACAGAATTGCGCTTCACATCTGAACCGATCCGGTATGGCTATCGCAGGTCTGGGGTTAGGCTTTGCAGAGATGTCGGGTGCGCTCGATGGAACTTCAGTGCGCTTAGTGTTTGTGTTTGTTGCTCCTTGTTCACACAACACTGTCAACACAATCGCTAAACATAAGTAATTCTTATTCATGTTTGTTAACTGACGACACCTTCTTAATCACCAAACTGAAAGTTATTTTTATAACACTTTTACTGTTATAAAACTTTTACCGTTCCGTTCGATGTGACAACGATGACGGAATATAGTTCACTGAGGTTGTTGGAGATGTAGAAATTTGTCTCTGTAGAATTAGCCACTGTGCACGCCACAGAAAAGAACGACCGCCACTTCAAAATGATTTGCAGCCAGAATATCCAAGGTAATTAGGAGAGTATCCCTGACGCACCTCTTGTTCTAAAAAGTCGACATGAGGCTAAATGAAGTCAGCTCTTGCTCGATCCCCTTCACTATACGGTGAAACGAAGACGTAGCCTACAATTGCCTATTTTACATCATGGTAAGGCTGAATATTGCTACACAGCGACTTTAAAACTATCGCTTTATCACTGTTCTTTGACTGTCGTACTGTATATGTGTTTGACGCGGAGACACGAAGCGGCAAGGAAAGTGATGGCAGGCGTTGCACAGTTACCCAGCAGAGGCCTCGGCAGCAACTGGTGTGCGCAGAACCACCGCACGTGATCCGACAACTTTTCTTGACATTTAGAGCACCAGAAAAAAATTTGCAGCGGCAATTTTCCTGAACTTTCGATGAAGTGATGCAACAGTCGGCCAAGATGTTGCCACATGAAGCCCAACACTTTGACCAGGGTGGATGTGGTATTGATTATTCATGCTTCTCTGCTTAATTAGCGGCGGTTTTTCTCTTTATTTTATTCTGTGTCTCTGCTTGGTTAGCTACTACTCACTGTGTGTATTTGTTCAACTTGTTTAGTTGCTTGCTTAATGTTTTGGCTCTTATTCATGAGTTTATCTTTGTATTTCCTGTCACGCTGCCTTCATTAGTATAGCCCGTGCTAATAATAAGGCTTTGCGTAGCTTGCGTGCAAATTCAAAGATTTCATACCTGTTTTCGTTGTTATTTTTGGCAGCATGTGAAAGAGGCTGGTAATGATAGGCGAAAATGGTATTGGTCGCACCCTCTATGCATAGAAATTGGAAGTAGATGTCTTGTATCCTTTATGACAGAACAACTAAAACGCCTCCGGGCGTAAGCCATCACCCGCGGTAAGGGGAGGGGGAACTGAAAGTGCTGAGTCACGAGTTACAAATTCAACGCCGTCATTTTTTATGGCCAGTTAACTCTAGTTTTTTAGCATTTTTCACATATCATTCAATCCACCTGACTGCCTGGAAAAGAATGTGATGATGGCTCGACAATTGCTCTCCCTTTTTGGGTGGACAGACAAACAAACAGACATACAACGTAGACGAAAACATTATCACAACTCTTCGCTAAACTCGCGGGTGATAAAGATAACTAGTTGGAACAATTATTTTACAAAACATGCAAGTTCCTTGTCCTGATTTTGATACAAGTTCCATATTTGACTGAGTGAGTAGGTACATGATGACACTTTAGCGATGAACTATTTCCAAAAGTTAGATACTTAGAAAACATGAAATATTACGATGTATAGAGATAATTTTAAACGGTAGCGTCAATATGAACTGTATGAAAGTGTATTTTGTATCAGCGATTCTCGATGCCATCGGTTTTCATAATTCGTAATGTTAAATTCGGTACATTTTTACGAAAATCCAGTATGGCACCCAGCTAATTCCTTGTTATATATCGATAGTAATCTGTAGGAGAAGTGCACTGATACCCATATATATCAGTCGGAAATGCATATGCATAGTTTTTCAGATATATGACTTTGAAGTTCCCATTGTTTTTCTATGGGAGAAAATAGCCGGCGTCGTTATAGGCTTGCTAACGACCCCATAGGAACATTATTAACCCAACATAACTACTTAATCTAACCCTACCGTAGGCCCCGTCCAGATAACCGCCAAAATCTGTCCTCACTGTGGCGATTTCGCCGATCGCTGCGAATTATCGTCCTCAAATCGCAGCGTTGAGCGTTTTCGCGTGCGGCCATCTTGCTGGATATTTTCGCGCGCTTTAGGCTGCGGCCAAGACAAGTTCACCATGTAATATTTGTTTCTCTCATGCAAAACGAATAAGTTAGGCGTTCCATAAGGTTTTCTTGCTTCTTTATATACATATTAAAAGTTTTATGCTTCTCTGAGTTCCGACTCACTGCAAACTTGACGAGAAATATAGAACTTCACTGCAGTTGACGGTAAACATTTTATCGACGTTTTGTGGTTACACATGTAGTTGTGTTTAAGGGACAAAATAAAATGTTTGAACACTTTGCACTAAGTATGGGGAACACTAATTGTCGAGGAACCCCACATAAAAATTTATTCGCTTGACAACCTCGAAAACAATACCGAGTGGTAAAGAAAAGTATGAAAATGTCAACCCAAGCTCAGTTGGCATGCGTACTGCTGAAGAACGCATAAAAGTAGTACTGTATCTGCATTTAGAATCCGTGCTTATTCATAGTTGTGTTGATACTAGAAGTAAAATAAGTTATTGATAGTAACAAAAATTACAGTTTCTTTGGATCAAGGTGCGTGAGCAACTGAGTTCTGCTGAGTATCTACGCTTAATAAATTGTCAAGCGTCGCTGACCGCTGCAATGCACCGTGCGACACTGTGGGCACGGCTACGAGATTTTCACTGCGTTCTGCGATATCGCACAAGCGTTATTCTCACTCATGAACGGAAGTCTGGACGTAGCTTAACCCAACTTTGCCTAACCTAACTTAACCCTATCTAACCAAACCCAACCTAACAGACCCTAACCTAACTCAAACTCACCTTACCCAACCTAATCAAACCAACTTGAAGGTTAGGTTGGGTAAGGTTAGTTTGGGTTGGGTTAGGTTAAGTTGGGTTAGGTTGAGTTAGGTTAGATTGGGTTGGGTTATTTAGGTTGGGTTAATAAAGGTTCCTATGGGGTTGCTAGCAAGCCTCTGACAACGCCGGCTGTTTTCTCCCAATGAAAAACAATAGAAACTTCAAAGTCATAGCTATATCTCAAAAACTATGCATTTCCGACTGTTATATATGGGTATCACAGCACTTCTCTAATAGACTGCAATCAATATCTAGTAGTCAATTTGCTGTGCGCCGTGTTGGCTTATTGTAAAAGTTTACCTTAAATTCTATTTGAGTTAATTCTATAGCTATGCAGTGCTATTGCAAGAATGCACAGTTTAAATGCTCAACATTCTTACAGTATACACTGGTATTGCTATATGGTCATCTGTTTTTTGTTTTTTTTTTTTTGACAGTTTAATACAAGCTGTTGCTGCTTTTGGATCAGCGATTAAAAAAAAAAAACTACCAGGAAATGATGCATTTATCCGATATCTATTGGGGAGGTATCGGATGGTTATCAAAAAATTTCCAATGGCTAAAAATGCACTCAAATTAAAAAAAAAAGAAACGATGCACTGGTTTCGGGAGCAGGAACTTGTGCTACTCACTAGCGGTATAATCACCAGCGAGCTGGTTAACCTTGGACCGCTCTATAAGACCGCTTGTTCATATTCTAAATAGTGCTGCCCTCCATAATCTAGCGTCGGGAAGAATCAGAGAGTTGAAACATTAGGAAGCACTGCAGCAATCACTTACGAGAAGGTAAACATATATGGTTACTTTCATAATGTTATTCTTATATTCAGATACGATGTTCAGCCGCTCGGTAGAGAGTTAAATCTTTACGCCCCACCTTTCTGTGTTGCTGATTATGTAGTAACGATATATTAATAACAATAATAAGAACAAAAAATATGGACAGGCGCGTATCACCGAAGTATAACAGTAATTCTGCTTCACAACCGGTATTAAAATTTAAATGAATAAATAAATAAAATGATAAGTTGAGGCACGAATGTTAGTGGTTTTCCTCAACCAATATCATAATATCCTTAATTAACTATAACAACGCTGTCTTCACAGCCCCTCTTTCAGAAAAAATTCATAGTACTTTGGCCGCATACAGAGAAATCCACAGTAAGTATAGTACGTGAAATACACCAACCAAGCCCATTTGGCTGTGAGGTTCTTCGTACTAAATACAGTACACCTAACTATGGGCATGTTCGATTGTGGGGTGAAATTAAGCCTTTGAGGCTTGACTTGTCCGAGACTTGAGACAGAAGCTTTAACTTAGCCATTTTAAACCGCGTTGTAAGTATTAGCAGTAACGCGATTACGTAGAACCGCTCGAAGCTCCATATTACGGGGCAACATTGAGTTGCTGGAAGTCTGAGCAGGAACCGAATGAGGATCAATGCCTGAGACTCAATTCATTAAGTTGAATCCAGCGCACTTGCCTGAGGTTTCAAACAAGTCGAGCTTTGAAGGCTTAATTTTGGTGCCAAATCGAACTTGCCCTACTTCGACCAACCTTGGTATAATGAAACTGTTTCTGGCTGAGTAAATTGGTAAACTAAACACTGTATTCTTTGTGTGCACAATATTTAGTGCACTCGTAGAAGTATCGTTTTCTTTGAGTCCTCATCACCATATGCGCTCGACTTAAATTATCTAATTACATGAACTGTGATTCGTTTGTGTAGATAATTATAGCATTTCGTAACCTATTAGCTGTATCATGCAGTTTCATAGGATACGATGCTTATGTTGTCTGGATGGCCAAAAAGATGTCAAATAATCAGGGAAGAAAAGTTGACCGGCTGGTGTGGCCAGCTCTGTTGGCTAAAGTGCAACACCGTTAGCAAGTTAGGCCGGCTGCCCATTAACAACTTTCGTTGCCGCTAGCAGCCTAGAAGCAACTTAAGTAATCCGACTGCGTAGACGCGGCCGTGACTTCAGCATGACGTCTATGAACATTGTGCTGTAATTCTTATAATATCAATATTGTGGTCTCAAACCGCTAATAATTAGGAGCGGTCGTTGAAAGTTCAACATGGCCCCTCGCTATAGTGTATAAGTAGCAGTAGCGCCTGAAATATTTGAAAATTTTTGATACAGTTAAACTTTGCGCAAGCTGAAGCCGTGCCGTAGCTACGTGAACGGATTAGTTGAGTTGCCTCTAAGCTGCTAGCGGCAACGAAAGTTGTTTGTAGGCAGCCGGCCTTAGCCAGACAATGTCTAACATATTCTATTTTGGGAAAATTTGCAACCGGCAGGAGGACCTCGCTTGTACCAGCCAACGGCAATAAACAGAATAGAACACCAACTTATAAACGCTTTTTTCACTCTGCCGAAGTGGGTTTGAACTTTCATAAACGTACTCTAATGTAGAAGATAACATGATGGACAGAGTGAGAGATCAGCCAATTAGGCACTCAAATGTTTACCATGCTATATAATTATGTATGTCTGTATAGTAAAGATGATGTTTTACATTCTTTTCCCGGAACCGATGTCTGCACCACACATGAGACGTGTTTGGGGAGAATTCAGTATATGAGGTCATTTTGCGCATTTTTTGGTCGTGCCAACCAAAGTAAAAAAAAAAGAAAATAAAAATAAACTGTATCAGTTCAAACGACAATACCTAACTAGAGCACTCTGAGAGCGCATACCTCCGCCAAGTGAGCCAACGGTAGCAAAAATTCAAATTGGCTCTGAAACCATAATTTTCTTTGCATAAACTCCAAAATCCAATCATTTGTGCCTT
>LQNS02276930.1:1831683-1846895 GCA_001587735.2 Parhyale hawaiensis | reverse complement strand
ATCTGCACCAAAATTTGATCATTTATGTCTTTTACCATTACTAACAACTCCTATAAATTTCATAAAGATCCATTCATTATTTTTTGAGTTATTGTGCTAACAAGCATAAAATCAAAAACAGTGACTAACGAACAAACGAACGAACAGACCATTACCAAAATTTGGTAATCTACTCTTTGTTATGTACCTAACAACTCATGTTAATTTCATGGAAATCCATTCATAACTTTTTGAGTTATGGCATCGAGAAAAATGACGCAGACAAGCAAACAAATAAACAAACGGATGAAGATATCTTCACCAAAAGGTAATCATCTGTTTCTCCTAACATACCTAACAATCCCAGTAAATTTCATATAAATCGGTTCATAACTTTTTGAGTTATCCTGGTGATAGACAGACAGACAGATAGACAAACGGGCAAAGAGACAAACAGACAGACAGACAAACACGACGAAAACATAACCTCCTTGGCGGAGGTAATAAAGGCAAATGCATCTGCTACATGATCATATATGCGAATACTTGTCCAACACGCTAAATTTAAATCACGTCATTTGATGCTTCTATACAATTATCAGCTTCGTAAATGAAAAACTATTCGGAAGATACATTGTAGCAGCTTTAGGAATTACATACTAATAATTGTGAACAATGCAGTACTGCGTACTGAATTTCTGGCAGTAAATAAGAGGTGTAGAGTTGCCTGACCCTTGTATAGCGTCGTGGAGCAACACCCACTGCCACCCCCACCACTGCTGTTAATTTTTGCTTGGCTTACCCGTTTACCCGTTGATTGTTCTCATGCCTCGCTGCAGAGAACTTTCAATAAAAACTCACGTTTAATCTATGTATCTTTTTTGGCTTCCATTGGTACTCTACAGTTTTTATGCTTCAAACTGTAAGAAACAATTTCAAAACAAATTAAATTTTTTGTGCACCGAAGGCACTTGGAATGTGTGTAGAAACAATAACTAAGCGTGCTTAATCTAACTGTATGTTTGTATAAAGACATTGTGGTTTAAGAAAACACAGCCAGATTATTAGCATTTATTGAACAAACATGCGCTACAAGCTAAAATAAATCGTAGCCCTGTGTCAAAAAACTTAGGCAAAAGTAAAGCACTCTACTGCGCATTAGGCGAAGTTATCTTAAACAAACAGTAACGATAATAACACTAGTTATTGCTGAGTCTATTATCAATAATGCCAGTTGATACGCATTTTTTAGAGCAACAGTTGAAACTTACTTGATATGCAAACAAACAAGCATAACCTATATAAATATATTATAGATAACTGTCCAGATACCTTTTCAGTTTTAGTAAGTGATTCGCAGATCACAATTTGAACGTCAAAAAGATCTAATAATACCAGAACTGAGATGCGACCATAAAACTCACCATTTAGTAGCAAGCTAACATATAGCCTATCCAAGCGAAAAAAAATACTACTAGAATCGTAACTTAACTCGAACCATACATTTTGAAATCTGTCACGAGGCAACAGAAAGACCGAATAAAGTCATAACCTAAGTAAACCAATATATTGTATGGCCTACTCGCATGGTAATCACGGATTTAATCCCAAGAAAAATCGAATAAATTCGCCATTTATTCGTGAACCGATTTAATGCTCCTGTGAACAAGTTCATTGGAAACTAAACAAATTGATGAATTAATATTTTCAAAAGAAACGTGTTTCTTCTTTAGTAACAATCTGAACAGAAATTTCAATGGATAATAATTGACATTACAATTTCAAATAATTTCTTTCGCTCTATGCATTAGTGTAATTTAGCGCAATCAACAATCAGTGAAAGAACTAACGTAAAGTATGCAATCTGAAATTATTATCAAGCTAAAATAATTGCATTTACAACTAGAGCTTTCTGAGAGTGCACACCTCCGCCAAGCAGGACACCGAGAACGAAAAATTCAGTTTTGTTCTGAAATCCATATTTCCTTTGTGTCAACACCAAAATTTGATCATTTTTATGTCTTTTGACAGTAATTACAGCTTCTGTATTTTTTTTTTGTAATCCATTCATAACTTTTTGAGTTATTCTGCTAACAAACGTTGTGACAAATATAAGTCAACCACACAAACCGATCATCAAAATATTAAACATATATGCCTTTTAACATTATTAACAATTGTGAAAAATTCATAAAGATATGTTTGTACCTTTTTGAGTTATTTTGCTAACAAATATAAAATGAAACACAGAAACCAACAAACGCACAGATCACCATAAAATTCAGTCATTTAGTCTCCAGAATTTACTCAACAATTCATGTAAATTTCACTATCATCCGTCTAATACTTTTTTGAGTTAAAGTACTGAGAAAAATTGACAGAATAACAAACACTGAACGGAACTTCACCAAAAAGTTAAACATCTATTACGGCTAACATGACAGTTAATCCTTGCAAATTCGCAAAGATCCGTTCATGCCTTTTTTAGTAATCTTATGACAGATAAACAAAAACAGACAGAAAAAGTGACAAACAAACAATACGAAAACATAACCTCTTTGGAGGAGGTAATAAATGCCAGAGTCCTCGCAAGAGCAGCAGTGTAGTACAATCTCCCACAGCAATAGTCTGGCAGGCACTGCATGAGCTCATGCAACAGACCATAAATTTTGGGCACGGAAGCACAACCAGAGCTCCATACTGCCACCCATACAGCTTCGCTAAGGAAGGTAGTACTTAGGGTGCGGAATTATAGCCACATACAATCACAAGGTAAAATTCTATAAATAATAAAACGCAAAAGGACATCTAAGGTATGAAGCTACCGTGATCATTTCTACTGAATTACGATTAGGAAATTTAAATGCTCATAGTTACAAAAACACGATGGTGGTGAGTCCCAGGAAGTAATAATTATTATCATCACGCTCTCTGCATTCCACTTAACACAGACTTTCCTCAGCCCACTATTAGAAATTTAAAAAAAAGCAGGAGTAGGAGGCTGATGGGTTTGCGTACTATTGTGTTTACTTAAGAAATTTCCTTTCAGTAATATGTACTCTTTTTCATGTTTCTTGAAAGTATTTTTGTGTTGTCTTTATACAAATTCTTCCTTGACTAAGCCATTCCAATAAAAAATGTCTTTTTAGTGCAAGGGGTTCGCATGTTGCATGGATCTCGCTTAATCTAAGTTTTAAATTATTTAGATGAGCCGAGTCTCGTTTCTCAGGAAATATTCTTGAGGGCCGTACACTTCCATGTCGCAGTATGTCCGTAAACCTAACTGAAGCGAGGAGACCTGAAGAATAGTTTGTTCATGCAGTCCAAATCGCTGATGCAGTCTCCATTAACATCTTTCTTCTTGCAGAGTTGGTCTTCACATCTGAACCGATGTGGTACAGACATCACACCGTCCCATATCGGGGGGTCGGGCAGGCGGACATTGTTTGTCACTGCCTGTTCACACAACACAAACACCACAAAAATGGTGAAACAGATGTAATATCTATTCATATTGGCTGAATATTGGCAACTTCCGAGAAAACACACAATGAGTAGTCGTTAAATTTTTTCTGTTACATGAGCCAACTATTCACTCTGCGTTTGATGCGCCACCGGTCGATGGAAGGAGCTTCGCTGATCGTTATGCTTCGTTGCACATATGTCGTTCAGCTGGTACCGCGAAACGATTTCAGAGCTGAATAATCATGGAAAATAATCAAGGGTACTGAAATACTGAAAGTAGCACCGTAGCACAGTTCTTAATCAATGGACACAACCCGAGTAACTACTGCATTTGAACATCAGTGAGGAAGGTCGAGAAGCTTTCACCTGTAGATAATTTTACGGCTGAATATCATACAGTGTTGTTAGAAACACTACTGTATCAGCACTGTGTGTGATTGACGATTCTATGCCAAATTCCGAGAGAAAAGGCGAAAAGAAAGATGAAACTGTGCGGTGCCCCGTACTTATCAGAGGCCTCGGCACCTACTGATAGAGAAGAAAAGTCACCATCTGGCGCAGGCCTGCATCCGGTGGTCTGCCGGACGCTACTATAACCTTGCCGGGCATTTAGGGTACAAAGATTTAGTTGCCTCATATGGCTTTCCAATAAATAAAGGTTGGAATGAACTACACGACAAGCTCCAGTCTTGACCTCTGTGTAAAAATGCAAATAATGTACATAATGTTTCCAGTATTCGCTTGGTCGAAACATCAATGGTGGGCTTTTTCATGCTGAAAACTTTGCTCATTGGGCTAACACTGCTGACGTTTTCTAAGTTCCACCGAACACAGAACGACTGCGAACTTGGTGACGGAGCGATTTTATTGCCCGCACAGAGACCGCAACAGTACTTGACTCTTAGGTCTGACGCTGGCGGCCAAAAGTCGGCAACGGAAAAATGGGATTTTCTCAAGAGCTATTATTTTCTCCTATCTAATACTGAAGAAAAAATTCCTAGGTACGCAACATTTTTCTTGCGGAGAAGATATCTTGGATACGGCGGGGACGCACTTGGGCGCTTTTCTGCGTGACCGTGTCTGGACATGTTCATAATAGCTCTTGAGAAAATCCCACTTTTCCCATTTTGGCCGCCAGCGTCAGAGGCCACTTTGGACCTAAGAGTCAAGTACTGTTGCGGTCTATGGTTGTAAATGGCATACATATTGATGAGAAACATGAGGATCAAGACATTCAGTTTATATTTTGTTATACCCACGACGCGCGTTTCGCTGTACCTCAGCTCATCAGGTGAGAGGCTCAAAGGTGATGAGGAATAGTTCGTTGAAATCTTGAAAATTTAATTTCGGAATTTGCGTTGATGACGGTTACGCCCGCTATATGGTTCATAATTATTATGGTGTCTACCGTGCAGATGTGCCACCTATGGAACCTCGTACAGGCTGTGCACTGTCGCTTTCGGTACTTCTGTGTGTCTGTACTTAGAGCAGTAGCTGAAGGGAATGGGATGGACGTAGCCCAAAAACGAAAAAAAAAAGAATTGTACTAGATAATTTGTCACTTACAGCGTTCGTCATCTAGGTATCATATTTGCACCTACGTATGATAATCTCCGAAGTTTTCAAGATTTGAATTTTTAAAACTGACACTAGAAATAGCCTGTTCCTCGGAAGAAGAAAATCGTTAAATGAAAGTAGGAGTTTTGATCGATTGATGGGATTGCTTTGCCTTCAAATTTGTCACGGAAGAAGTACATTATTAATTATATAGTCTATTTGTATTTACTCTGCAGATATTTTTCTGTCTGGTTCACATTCTTCTATGACGTAGACGTTAGGATCAATAAAAAAATCTTTCTAGTAGAAAATAACGTGCGTTGAGTGCAAATCTTCGTTTTATAAACATTTTTACCGGAGAGGAGAGCTGGTTACTCTTTTTAGGAAATAGTTCTAGCTCTCCATTCACTTTTTACTTTCATGATGGAACATATTCGCAAGCCTAACCGATGTTAATGAACAAGTCTATTCTTTTTTTCATACAGTCCAGATCTTTGATGCAGTCTCCATTAATATCTTTCCTCTTACAGAATTGCTCTTCACATCTGAACTGGTCCGATATATATATGCCCGGCATTGCTGAGGTTGCGATCATCTCTGGGGTCGTAGCCGTCGTGGTCCCGAAGACCTCAATAGGTGGGGTTGCCCGTCGGGTGCCGATGCACTTCGACATCCCACGGTCACCCAGCGCAATTAAGACAAAGATGGTGAACTGCACGTATTTTATATTCATGTTGGTTTGTTTATGTAAACTTCTAGAAAACCAGAGTAACTATTTGATGGTTTATTTTCTACCAGGTAAACTACCGTTTTACTTTATGTGGCAAGTATTGACAACGATAACAGAATGTGTTTCACTGTACTTTGTTCTGCAAATATCGTCTCTATTAAGAAGTTTGTCTTTTTATATACAACAATGAAGCTCACCTCTCACTTCGCATTAAGTTTATGACGGTATAACAGTGTGCAATAGTCAAACGTACTATTGGGAGTACCGCTGCAGCATCGGTCTCACAGAGTGGACACAAGCCGAGTAACGTACTCCGATCAACTTCACTAGAGTCGTCTCTTGTATACGATTCTGCTGGTGCTGAATATTACACAGTGCTATTGAAAATGCTACTCTGCCACCGGTCTGCCACTGACGATTTCTTTGTGCTTGCTCGATCCAAAGACAAGCCGCAAAGGAAGATGAAGGCCAGCAGGACAATGCTACCTAGCAGCGGCCTCAGCAGTAACTGTCAGACTGCAGAACTGCACAGGCTATAGTAAAGTTCTGCTTATTGTGGCACAGGATGACTTGCAGCAGACTTCAAGAATTTTTCCAGACACACAGACCAGCCCCCCGCTTTAGAAACGGTGATTTTCTGGGACTGCTATCATCTGCCATGACGTTGCTAAATCAGACCACAAGACTTTGAAGTATGCATATAGGTAAAATTGAGTTGAGCGCATGCCCCAACAGGAAAATCTGCATGCACTTGTTCACATGTTTGTGTTCCAGATGCATGTCCGCAGTCCCGAAGGGCATGCACCGCTGCAGTCGACGAAAAAGTCTCAGAGCTGCATATGGTGTCGGGGACGTTATTCTCATCCAATAACTGCTAATGCTCAAACATCCCCATTACTGGTTAGGGCCAGTACCCTTAATAGGGTCTTAACACCGGAATGTTGACTCAGCCAGCCAAGCTCAGCTAGAACTCACCTGTCTAGTAGAAAGGCTCGAACTCTCTTAATCTGAGTCTGAAAATCCGACACTCCAACATCATTCCACTACGGATTTATGGAAGCACCGTGTTCATCTGGCTCAGTATTTACGTTTATACATCATTTTCTCTGTTCACTTATTTCAGTCGTTATTTGAGTAATTCATACTGTCAAGTTTTTTTTAATTTATCTCCTGGTAATCTGTTACGCGTAGAATCTGTGAAAGAGCGAAGTTTTAAACAGTATATGAGTATCTTGGATACTTCTGACTCATTGGGTTGTACAGACGACCATCAGATGGCACAGCAAAGAACTTATTAAGCTTTCCGTTTAAATTTTTAAGGTAAGTGCCGGGGATAGAGTTGACATATTTCAATATTTTTAGATGGAATATCGGACCGACTGCTGCAATGCATTTGCCTTCCTACAGCTAAATGAAGTGACGTGTCTGCAATATCTTTGTTGTCTGTTCAACCGTCGAGTACACTACCAGCAGCATTATATATGCATAGCCTTGTGATGTAAAAGGAATGTGCCATATTATAACATCAAGAGAAAAATAATTTTGGTAGGAGATCGATACAAAGCCTGGATACCTGAATTAGTGGTCCTCGCAGCAGGCAGTAATTTGTATGAATTCGTATGTTGTTAGTGTTCTGTGTACGATATATGTATCTTATATGTGTTACATGTTGCTTTAATTCCTGCCTTCCAAGTTCTGTATAATTCATCAATTCTTTGACCATGTACATCTACTATTATTCATAAGGCTGGTAGTTTTCGGTTCTCTATTATTCATTATTTCATTTTGATGTAAAACAGAATTGGAAATTTATCGCGAATGGTAAAAGATGATGCGCGGGTTCACCGCTGCTGCAGTGTTTGGTGTCTTCGGGCGAACGTGACGCACACCCTATAGGGTTATTATTGGTTCCAGATACACTGTGGCTCATTGGAAATTTAGTACGTACGAAACATAACAGAGTTACATTGTTAGATTAGCTGCGAGAGTGACGAGGTATGCATGTTCGAAATCAGCAGAGATACCTATACTGTGAGCTTACAGTGCCTAGACATAAGTATTTGCAGAACTCTATTTTCATGTATTTTTAAAAATTCAGGGTCTGCTTTATTACATATATATATATAATAGAATACTTAAACAGAACAGTCAAATCTGCACTGATAACAAGAAAATTTAACATATGCAAAAGTAATGAGGGACAAAAGTATTTGACCAAAAAAATTATGACATTAGCACTTGCTGGCGTGACCTTTATTGGCAATAACAGCATGGAGGCGATTGTTATAGCTGGAAATTAACTTTTCACATTCACTTGATGGTATTTTTCCAGTCTTCCATGCAGATAACCTTTAATTCAGTAAGGTTTTTGGGACACCGTTTGTGGACACCAGATTTAAAAAGACGCCACAAATTTTCTATCGGATGAAGGTCCGGTGATTGGATAGGCCATGAAAGAACATTTATTGTCTTCTTTTGAAACTATTCTTCCGTTAAATTCGCAGTATGCTTGGGGTCGTTGTCTTGTTGGAAGGTCCACCTGCGCCGTCCGTAGAATTTTTTTGGCACTTGGAAGCATCTTCTTCTCTAATAGGTATCTCCCTGTACATGAAACTATTCATCTTGCCATCAATGATATGAAGATCTCCAACACCATGGGCAGTAAAGCAGCCCCACACCATGATGCTGCCCCTCCATGCTTCACGGTGGGGATGGTGTTCTTGGGGTCATAGGCAGTACCACGTTTCCCCCATGCATACCGTGCTTCGCTTCGGTCAAAAAGTTCTATTTTAGTTTCGTCAGACCATATAACCCCTTCCCAAAACTCATTTGCTTTGTGCAGGTGGTCTTTGGCAAATATTGAGCGGCTCTTGACATGTTTTGCAGTATGAAGAGGAATTTTGTGAGGAGTGTAAGAATGAATGCCAGTACGGTTGAATTCCCTAACAATAGTTTTCTTGCTGACATGCAGTCCCTTAGACGCCAGTTCACTCTGAAGGTCAGCACGAGTTATCATGGGGTCATTAGTCATCTTCATAGCATGTAGCGCAGAGGACGACCCATGATCTTACGCGGAGCTCCAGCTCTTGGCAGGTTGGAGACCGCCCCAGTCACTTGATGCTTGCGGACTATTGCTCCAACCGTTGAAAAAGGAACATTGATACGTTCTGGTATTACTCTATAAGTTAATCCCTCACTACGAAGTTGAATTATCCGTTTACGAGTAGCTTCAGGAATTTTTTTAACTTTGGGCATTGTAGTGAGAGTGTGCGCGACTTTAACGAGGTCTAGAGAGGTAATGATTGCGCCGGCTGTGGTTTGTTTACATTGCATTTGTTTCGAGACGTTTCGTAAACGTTCTACAGTAGAATAATTTCCAAACTAATTTATTCAAATTATACTATTAAATATCAAAGATTCAACATCATATTGATTTTCTTCAAATACTTTTGTCCATCATTACTTTTACTTGTGTTAAATTTTCTTGTTATAAGTGCACATATGACTGTTATGTTTAAATATTCTATTATATATATGTTATATAAACTTCCTGCATTAATTATCCTTGAGCAGACCCTGAATTTTTAAAAATACATAAAAATAGAGTTGTGCAAATACTTATGTCTAGGCACTGTAAACATTATACGAGGAATAATTAGGCAACAATTACACTACACTCGTTACCTGTTAGAGCACTTAATTTTAAACGTATTAACTTCATGACATTTCACCATCCTATGCATTCACCCTTATATCTCAACATCATAAACCTCAACGCTCATATCAGTAACAATCTTCTACTCTATTGAAAATGAAGAAGAATTAGAAAGTGAATTTGAGCATTTACTCTGCAACTCAGTTTGAAGGTTTTGCCTACTCTTCGCTAATGAATAAGGACCCTTGTTATAAAACATTTTAATTTTCGTATTGTTTTGCGAAAGTTGGCCAGTAAGTTTCTCGCCAACTGCAGGAAAGGTAAAGTATTGAAATTGAGTTAAAAGTCAAATGTGCAGCAGCCATACTAATTCAAGCCACTTGCTCACTTGAACTTCTGATGCTCTATTTTCCTCCTCCATAAAAAATGGAGTATTAGAGCAAGAATAAAAAATATCATTAAGCAAGTATTCAGAGAAGTAAACAGATCAGAGGTTTAATATGTTATCTATAACAGGAGAAAAACATTATTTTTATTTTCATCATATGCTTATGTACTACAAAGTAAAAATTCATGTTATATAAAGTTTGAAAAGACAGTTTGAAAAGTTCCTTACCTATCCCCAAAAAATCACACGTACCCAATGACCCCTCTCTTTAGGCCCTACTGTCGCAAAACCTGAACTAATTTCGGGTAAGTTGGAAAAGATTCTTTCATAACTTCGGGTAGGTTAGGTGATGGTAGGTCTGGTTTGTCTAACCTCCAATTATTTCAATTTCGGTCACATTGAAATTGCGCTTCGGGTGACATACGGTTAGGCTATCTGCAACGTCAGTTAGCGTTAAAAAAAATCAATAAAACTACGCTATTTATACCTAATGACAAGCCATCAAATGTTTCTGTTTTTACTGAACAATTGCAAATTGATTATAAATTGGGATGCAGACAGAAATCATACGTTTTTAATACCCATTTTTGGTGGCCAAGTTACCAGTTAACAACAAACCGAGCATCAAAAAAGACAATAAAATCATAAATTACTCTGCCAAGAATGGCAGGGTTTATTCATTAATGCATTACAAATTTTTATGAAAGAATACCTTGTTAAAATCATACTTTAATCGGATATATATTTTTCTCTTTAGTCACATGCTCGCTATAATTTAAGCTAAACGTCTTTAGCAAAACAACTATTTAAATGAACTACTTGTAGTTTCTTTCAGTAGCTCATCACAAACGAACATTTCAACAGGATAAACCTTTTTCTAATTGCTTTTGACAAATTTGTTTGACAGTCTTCATAATTTTTTGACAGAGCTGCACTTAGAAGCTGTCCGTATCTGTTTTCATTAATATGTACCTACTTCCAAATCCAATACTGAAAACGTACAGTGCATACGACAAACACATATACGGATGAAGCCATAAGCAGAATAATGTAGTCGATATTTGCGTTGAATTCACATTATTGCTTGGAGAATAGCTCAAAACATAGGAAGTATCTCATTGGATGAAGATGTCTGTGCTCTGCGTACATATACTCGATTGATGGAAAGTACAGGAAAATCAGAGCTGAGTCTCTTCGGTGATTATCCCTGCTGTGCATTCGCTTCCATGCCACGAATCTTTGCAAGTTTAACCTATGAAAGAAGAAAATTTAAATCTTTGCCTCACACAGTCCACATCTGTGACGCAGTCTCCATTGGTATCTTTCTTCTTACATAGCCGCTTTTCACATGTGAACTGCTCCGGTATCGCAGCAGAAGCAACGATCCTAGGGAAATCAGCAGCCATGGCAGCGCTCTCAGGCAAGTCGACAGCCAGGTTGCGAACACTGTTTGCCATCGCTTCTTCACACACAGCAATCAACACAAGAATGGTGAAAGACAAGTAGTTCTTAGTCATGTTGGTTGTGTGGCAGTAACGTCTCAACTATACCAAGACGAAGTTAAGACTGACGCTTTCTATCGCACAAATCTACTATAGCCGTTCCGTTTGATGCGATGGAATGTGCTCCACGTGAATGATTACACGCCGTCTCTATCTACGCATAACAATAATTTCCGTAAGGCTTATGTTCTCAAAAGCTCAATAGAAAGGGTCAGGACTGAATGGTGCTGGGCTATGATAAAGATAATTCCACTACAGCACTCTTTTGAGGTACAAAATGAAAACTGTTAAGGAAAGTAGATTGTGCTTGGTGCTGAGAGAAGATGCTGAAGTGAAACTGAAGCTAGCAGGGTTGTAAACTGTCACCTTGCAGAGGCCTCAGCGGCTACTGATGCAGCATGGAAAAGTTTATAACTGCACTAGCTGGATGACCTCCAGTACGCCTCGCTCAAACCCACCAGTCCCTAAACTTCTGGTACTATCAGCACAAGCAATCATTACGACTGTAAATTTGTTAGAGGTAAGTCATAGCGAAGAGTCTCTTGCCAATACACTTAGGGACCCATGGTGTATTTGGCTGTAAATGTGTTTATAATGCCATTTAAAACTAGCATCTTAGTGACCATACTTGCTACCAGTGTTGCCTTATCTTGGATGCGACTGAAACAATAGGCATTTGTTAACGACAGTTGCTGAACAGTTCAAAAAGTTTGATAAGAATCGATCTAAGAGGTAAGTTTTGGCTGGTGAGGGAAGGAATATGGTAATGCTTTGCCAACATGAAACGGGCTGAAAATCATCTTTCAATATTTTTTGCAGAAGATGAAGCATGGAGACACAGAATATTCTTCACATCACCGGGTGCACTACTAACGTCAATTTTGGCTAAAATTACAGCCTAGGGTAGAAAAACAGGTTCTTTTGCATAAATAGAAACTTATTTTCTCAATGTTGCTATTTAGCTTTTAAATTAATGATTATACTTTAACCAAGGTTAATAGCCCTATGTGTGAACCTAGTGCTGTAATAGTAATCGAGTTCTTAGTGAAAATTATGATTATTATCAAAGCATGAGAGGGTAAGAGATCGAGATAGTCTTATATAAGTAGGAGAATATAAATTTATTGACATGTATCTAGGGGCTCTATGCCATCGATTTCGACTTATTACAATACCCTGCTCTCAGTATTCATCAAATTGTATTACAAATGTGAATTCTGCTGGGTCACTTAGCAATTTTAATTGACATTTCGCTACAAGATCTGTGCCCCTCGATGATAACATATACTTTTAAATTCTTAGAGAAGAAAGCGTCACCTTGGTAAATGAAATGTTCGGTGAGTCAACAGAAAGTGGAAATATTTTTTTGACATTCCAGTGAAACTGCTTTTATAGATAATCAGAGAATGAGACAACACGCTTATTTTGGATACTACTATGTATAACTGTCTGTAACTTTTAGCAATGCCGTTAAAAATGGAAAGTTTAACCCTCTATAACGTTTAAAAACGTTGGTTGGTCAACCGTTTTATACCATGCACGCTTCTCATTATTTCTCATGTCGTACCAAAAGAAAAGACCCATTATGTCCGCATATTAGGCGACTGGTCAGGTAAATACTGTGTTTGGTGATAAATATGTAGTCCGCAGCTGCGTTTATGTTTTTGTTTTTGCTACCTATGTTGGAGTATTGCTCACCAGTCTGGACTTCAGCTGCTGGCAGTCACTTGCGTCTGCTGAACCAACTTGTTAGTTCAGCCAGCAGGCTGTGCGTTGAAAGTGATCTGGTGAATTTGTTCCACAGAAGAGGATTAGCCTGACTCTGTATATCATACATAAAGGTGGACAACAATGAAAGACGTTGGTTGTATTCTTCTGTCCCTGCCCTCAAGGTCTTTAGGAGGATTACACGTGCTGCGGTTGATGGGCACTTTCTCACCTTGGAGAATGCTAGACATCGGACCTTTCAGTTCAGTGGGTATTTCTTGTTACCTCCTCCAAGGAGGTTATGTTTTCGTCGTGTTTGTCTCTCTGTCTGTCCCAAAGATAACTCAAAACGTTATGAACCGATTTAGACAAAATTTTCAGGGATTGTTGGGTATGTCAGGAGGAACAAATGATTAACTTTTGGTGAAGATCCGCCCATCCGTTTGTTTTTTGTTTGTCTGCCTCATTTTTCTCAATGCCATAACTCAAAAAGTTATGAACGGATTTTTATGAAATTCACATGAGTTGTTAGGTAAATAACGAAGAGTAAATGACCAAATTTTGGCAATGATCCATTTGTTCATTCGTTCGTTTGTTACTGTTTTTAATTTTATGTTTGTTACCACAATAACTCAAGAAATAATGAATGGATATTTCAGAAGATCATAGGGGGTTGTTAGTAATATAAAAAAGACATAAGTGATTAAATTTTGGTGCAGATCGGTAGGTTCGTTTGTATGTTTGACTCATGTTTGTCATAACGTTTGTTAGCAGTATAACTCAAAAAGTTATGATCGGATCTTCAAGAAAATTGCACAAGCTGTTATTACTATCAAAAGACACAAATGATTATTTTTTGAAGTTGATACAAAGAAATTTATGGTTTCAGAGCCAATTTGAGTTTTTGCTACCATTGTCTTGTTTGGCGGAGGTATGCGCTCTCAGAGTGCTCTAGTTCTGGTCTGTTTCGGTTTGGGATTCATTGCCGGTATCAGCTGTCGGTCATATTGGCCTGCAGGCGTTTAAGTCAGCTGTTAACGGCTTTTTGTTGAATTTTCTTTAACAGCATTTTCGGCCTTCCCTGTGTTGTATAATGCTTCATTTGGGTTGTGCCTTCGTGGTGGCCCGAGCGTGAAAGTTTAATGATGATAATAATAACTAGAGCACTCTGAGAGCGCATACCTCCGCCAAGCGAGGCAACGGTAGCAAAAAATGCAACTTGGCTCTGAAACCATAATTTTCTTTGTATAAACTTCAAAATCTAATCATTTGTGTCTTTTAATAGTAATAACAGCTTGTGCAATTTTTTTTGAAGATCCGTTCATAACTTATAGAGTTAAACTGCTAACAAACGTTATGACAAACATGAGTCAAACATACAAACGAACATACTGAACTGCACCACAATTTGATCATTTATGTCTTTCAACATTACTAACAACCTCTATGAATTTTATGAAGATCCGTTCTTTATTTTTTAAGTTATTGGGCTAACAAGCATAAAATTAAAAACAGTGACTAACGAACGAACGACCAAACGGATCATTAGCAAAATTTGGTCACTTACTCTTTGTTTTATATATATACCTAACAAATTTTGTTAATTTTATAAAAATCCATTCATATCTTTTTGGGTTATAGCATTGAGAAAAATGAGGCAGGCAAACAAACAAACAAACGGAGATGAATATATCTTCACTAAAAGTTAATAATCTCTTCCTCCTAACATATCTAACGATGCCTGTAAATTTCATCCAAATCGGTTCATAATTTTTGAGTTATCTTGGTGACAGACAGACAAATATACAAAGAGACAGGCAAACACGATGAAAACATAACCTTCTTGGCGAAGGTAACAAAAGGGATTGGAGACAATTTGTCTTATGCTTTTGCCGGAAATTTCCCACTCAGACCAGACTGCGGTGTAGAAAATTACATTGGACGTTACGAAGTGAATTCCATGTGTGTTACAGCCATTTGCATATGTGTAATACCTAGGAAAGTGATTTCCTCCTGGTTATACAAGTCGATACTGTACTCATATCTGACAAATTAAGTAATAGGCTCAATACGTCTTTCCCCTCTTTATCTATCTATCTATCTTGTTTGACACATCTTCTTCACTTTTAGATAGGGAAGAAATTCGATGGATCTACCCACTGCTCTACCCTATCCATTCTATGGGGCATGAATTAGCTCTTTAATTCGATTGTATCTGTGATACGCACG
>LQNS02276930.1:1820464-1831014 GCA_001587735.2 Parhyale hawaiensis | reverse complement strand
GAATACGTAACATATAAATCGAATTTGCTTTCAGACTGCGTGTTGAATATTCGTTAGACAAGCATAGAATCTGTTGACAGTGAGCCGTATGGGCAGCTCCTTGACGGGCAGAAAAGGACGTCCGAATAGCGTATGGTCAATGACCAGCTATAACGCCTCCTTTAGTACCAAAGCACAGACGATCGTGACTATTATTATTATATTCAGAAGTTTAAGTCTCCGTTTCCACAACAAAGGCGATGTCACAGAGGAAGAATGAAGGGACACGTAGTGTAACGATAGACACGTGCAACCCATGCCCAAGGGTGTTACCACACAGGATCAACGCGCATGGGAACAGCAAGTCGAGAAAGAAGAGGAAGAAGAACAGATGGACGAAAGATCAGTAGGAATAAAAGGTGGGAAGGAAGCAAAGTGGGCACGAAAGACAGACAAGACGATCGTGATGACGACCCAACGGGTCACGGGTCGTCTAGTCATCGAATAAAGTTTACTAAACGATCCCGCTGCGTGTCAGGGACGCACTGGCGCCAAATTCGCCACGCTGTGTACATGGATCGGCTGTGCGTGCGTTCAAGTAAACTTTCTTGCCGCGTCACCACCATCAAAACCTCTACAATAAGCACTACCTAACCTAACCTTACCTAACCCTAACCTTACCTATTTCAAATACATACTTTCATAACTTATTCAACAAAAGGGTTGCGTTTGGGAGATTATATAGCATATATTTTTGCACAGCACCAGGTAGTTTACCATGATTTCAAGAATAAAACGAAGATATCATGTATAATTTTACAAAATTTTATTTTTGTGGTACGCTGTAACGGCCACCATGATGACTGCATGTGTTTGCCACACACAGAAGAATATATACTACGCTTCTGAAATCAGAAGGGTAATTTCTTATAACATTACTGCTCGTGGCGCTTTCCATGCACTATTAATATGGACTGTGATTTGCAAAAATCTTGTTTCTATTGAGTATATCAATCGTCAAGTCATGAACGCATTTTTCTTAGTTATGAAGGTTATATTAAAAAAGATCTATTACACAGTAAGTAGTATTTCCTACTAAAAATTTTAGGACAAATTAGTTCATTTTATGAGGGTACACACTCCATAGAATTAAGTATTAAACAAAATGATAACGCTGGGAGACCTACAATTTGTAGCTGGAATTTTTTCAACCGTAATTTCATCAGTTCCACAGCGCGATTCGGATTCTGATGACTTTTTTCTATATCACGTCTCATTTTTCAGGTAATCACAACCTGTTTCTTGTACTTCATCTGTGCTATTCTCATAGGAGTCCTGTGTGAAATTTTAACTCTACAGAAGTGAAGACGACCCTGAAAAGTTACAAAAGCAGAGACAGTCACAAATTTAAAAATCATTTGGATAAACACTGGATGCAGTAACCTCAACAACTTCGAACCTAGCTCTCCCTTCCATTCCTTCTATTATCTTGTACTGTATATTTCCCATCCGACTTAGTACTTAAAGTCGCAGAGTCCCCTCAACTTTGTTCCACAAACAGTATCACAGTCACCCTCCTTGGTTGTGGTTATTCCCTTAGACATCTGATTTATTTTATCGTCCCATAGCGGTGATAGTTCATAGTGAGTGGGCCCCTCAGTGTCGGCTCTTCCCTGGGTTAAGGAGCCTGTTGGTTGTCTACATATGTAATTCAAGGTAATATAAATAGGAATCTGATTAGATTTACTTCACCTCTTAAAAAGTTGATATTAATTTGCTATTAACGACGTACATTTCCTGGACATGGGCTCCATATATTAGTGCATGAAAATCTGTAGTAGGTATTCGCCATAGGGACAAATAATACAACACGATTCAGGCTTGATGTAACAACCAATACGGAAACGAGCATCCGTTTGATGAATTTATCACTCAACGAATCTTTAAAGATGACCACGAGACAAAAACCTCATCAAATGACTCTGCAAAAATAGCACTTGCGATTGGATGCTGAAATTAAGTCTTCGGGGCTTGCCTTAAGTCTCGAATTTACTACTGGAGCTCCGGCTTTGCCACTTTGCATCGCATTACAAGTGTTTAAAGCAACCCGATTACTCCGAATCAGCTGATAACTCAAATTTACTGAGCGAGGCCGCGCACCCGTCCGAAGTTTTGGACAATTCACTATTTTCAGATTCTGAAAGCATAATTTCGCCAGGAAATTGAAAAGCGCCAAGTCTCCCATCAGCGAGTAAGGTACAGAAGAGAGGCCACTGCATCGTCCGAAACAAAAAAATTCTCTGTTTAGCATTAAGTGCTTCTGCGGTATAAACTAAACAACTGACTATTCTTCAGAACTTCTTCGACTTCGCGAAGCAAAGCAATGTTAACGAAAAATTTAAACTGGTCCTGAAACTAGGCTTTGTTCTTAATTATCGCCAACCTCTGGTCATTTGTGCCCCTTGACTGTAATAACAGCTTCTGCAAGTTTCTTAGAGATTTATAACATTGTGAGTTATATTTTGACAAACATTTTTGATAAACATTAGTCAAACACACAAACTGACAAACTGATCGTCACCAAAGTTTGATCATTTGTATCGTTTACTATTTCTAACAATTCTTATAAATTTCATAAAGATACGTTCATAACTTTTTTCGTTACGTTGCTGACAAACATAAAATCGAGCTGAAAGACAAAGCGATTACAAAATTTAGTTATTTGTTTTTGTAACATACCTCACAATTCATGTATATATGAGTAAAATCCTTTCATAACTTTTTGGGGTAACGTGCGAAAAAAAGAAGCAGACAAGTAAGCAAACAAAACTAACGCTTAAATAGATCTTAACCAAAATTAATCACCTGTTGCTCGTAACATGCCTAACTATCCTTATAAATTTCGTTAAGATACGTTTATAACGTCTTGAGTTATCTTGGCGACAGACAAACAAAGAGGCAGGCCGACAAACACCCAAGCAGATTGAGATACAAATTAAACAGACACACTACAAAAACATAACTTCTAGGGCGGAAATAATCCTGAGAGAATCAGGACTGTTTCTCGGTGGATGGACTCCCGTTTATAATACCTAGGATGAAATTACATAAATAGACAAGTTAAACAGCTTACTCGTATCTGCTTAACATATTTTTGTGTTGCATCTGCTTGGTTCCGTGATCAAACTTCTTTATTGTAAACCAGGATTTTTTACCAAATATTCATGTTGTATAAAGTGATTCTTCTCGCGCTGAAAATTACACAGTTAAATGAGAAATGATTATAAATTAGCATTATTAAGTACACACAGGTGTGGCACAATAGATATAATAAACATAGTGTATCACTCGACATAGATAAGAGACAGAAAGCGGTCAATAGTCTTAGTATACGCTACACTGCATTAATTCCGGCTCATTGTTTGGCCTCTGCTTGGTAAGAGAATGCGCTGCCACCGGCTAACATATTTGACAGTCAGTAAGGTAAGGTAAGGTAAGGTTAGGTTAGGTTAGGCATTTGAACGATGGATCGATCGTTTGCGCAGCGCGATCGATCGATCGCGCATGCCCGATCGATCGCGCAAATCCATCGATTGCGCACAACAAATATACTAATGAGCAAATATTACACTAGCACTATATAACCTCGGTACATTCATAAGCTGGCGAAATATGTCATTATAAACCACACGTAGGCGTCTTTAACGAGACGATTTCGAGTTCCGTTCAGTTCCCTGGCGGCAAATCTTATATATAACCTCGTCCAGCAAGCCACGGTATTCTTGTTCTCATACAGACCAGATCTGTGACGCAGTCTCCATTAGTATCTTTCTTTTTGCAGGCTCGCTCTTCACACCTGAACCGATCCGATATTGCTATTGAAGGTCTTCTCTGCCCGTCAATTTTAACAACACCTTGCGGAAGCTGCAAAGGTTCGGTGCTCATCACTGCTTCTTCACACAACACAAATAATACAAGAATCGTGAAACACAAGTATTTTGTGGCCATTTTGTTCATAGGTCAGTAAGTTTTCATACACCAAAATAACAGTGCTATTCGACAGATTCTTTTCTGTCACATGAACCAACTTTTCACTTCACGTTTGATGCGCCAACAGCTGTTGATTGTGTTGTACATGAATGTTTAGGCAGCGTTTTTATATTAAAAAATCATTAGCTTGCAGAAACGGTCAGATGTTATTTCTCAAAGGTTCGAAAGCTCAATATTTCAGGTTTATAGCTGTAATCTCCGGGTAGTACTGTTGTGATATACGATGATAGACTCGACGATCGAGGAAGAGATTCTTCTTGATGCGAGACAAAATATGCCGTTGTATAGGAGAGTGAAGCCAGCTAGGTAGTGAACAGCTGCCTGGAACAGACTTCAGGGGCGACTGCAAGGTGCAGCAGAGGTTGGAGAAAATCAAGTTATTCTGAATGACCTCCAGTAGACTCCAAGAAGACAGGAACAGAGCCCTCTCGTATTCTCAGCACAAAGAATTGAGCTTGTAAATGTCTTGGAAGAACTTATGGGGAAATAATTCCCTTCTATTATATTGCCCGGACAAATACTGTAATAAAGATTGCTTCATCAGTGCTTTATGTTTTGAATTAATAACGAAAGTTACCGCGTTCGTGGACCGCCAACATTAATTTCGAAATTTGCATTACCTAAAACTAATTGGGTAATCGCAGAAATCTTTTTCAATAATTTTGCGAACCTATAGTTTTTGCTGAAAAACAAACATTTTGGTTCCACTGCCCGTTAAGTCACATCTCCGTATTGGTACGGCAGATGACGGTAACAAAACAAAACACGGTGGACAAACGGATAGCTTAATTAAGAGGTCTTCTGGAGCAACGGTAAACATATTATCGTAGATTATAATTAATGGGTAAGCATGGTAACTATTGAGTAATGAATAACTATAGAAGTACTGCGAGAGCCCATACCTCCGCTAAGCTATGCAATATTAATGAAAAAATGGACTGTCCTGAATCCAAGATTTCTTTTTGATCATCATCAAAACTTGGTCAGTTGTTCCTTTTATCATTCCTAACAGTCCATGTATTATTTTCTTTTTTTTTTTAGATCTATCGATACCTTTTTTAGTTATGTTCTGATCTGACAAACATTATGCCAGATATATTGTCAACCACATAGATGGGCGAACAGATCATCGCAAAAATTTGCTCATTTGTACTTCATAATATTCCGAACAAGTCCCGTGTATTCCATAGAGATCCATTCATGACAAACAGGAAAACAGATAAAAAACAAGTAAATGATCAAGCAAACGGTTGAACTACAAAAGTTAATTATTTGGGCCTAACATAAATAACAATCCTTGTAAATTCCATGATGATCAGTAAATATTTCTTTTTTTAGTTTGGTTGGTAACGGACAGAACAGAGATAAAACGCACAGCCAGTGGCCAACAAAAAACATAACAAAAACTTACTTAGAGATTTATAGTTACATCAACTTCTGCTCTCCATTGTCCAATCAGTACATATCATGTAACAGCTATATAGCGCTCAGTAACACTTGCATCACCACACGATACCTCGACTGTAAACTGAAATTTGCCAATGAGGCTGATTGTAAATCGATCAAACTTCGAAAAGATCTTTTCCAGGCAGCAGAACAACCTGAAACAAAAAGTAAACGGTTCTCCGTGATGCAAGAAATATGTTTATCATCAAGAAACACAAATTCATAACTATATGCCCACTGTGGACGACGATGATTGAAGTTTGGGGCAGCAAAATGATGTAAATTGGCTAAAATGCATTTTACAATTTATCTCTGGCCAGTGGTCACGCATGCGTCTCCAAGAACAGTTTATTTTTTGCTTGAAGTCGGTACGATGAATAAAACAAATTTCATAGATGATTTATCAATTTGCCATCAGAGGCATTAGCGAGGAGTGGACAGTCAAGGTATCTTATCTCTAGAAGATGAAATTATACAGTCATTACTTCAAACTTGGTTTGACAATTTAAAGCGTCATTTCTTCGTAAAAAAAACTTTCGTCAGCGATTACCAATCGCTGATTCGAGTAATTTTAACTAAAACCTAATTAAATATCTCGCAATATCGGAAGGCTAATATTTCAGTCGAGGAATGGCGACAGCAGACCATCTGTTTTGGAACTGAGCATGCACAACTGAGCTTTTAGCGTTGTCTGCTTAACTATTTAGCTCTATATTTAACTGAAGAGCATTGTGAGAGCGTATAGCCCCGTCAAGCATGGAAACGGTAACGAAAAATTCAAATAGGTTCTGAAACCATGATTATCGTTGTATCAACTGTAGAATCTAATCATTTGTGCCTTTCGATAGCGTCAGTAGTTTATGTGATTTTCTTGAAGACCCGTCCATATATTTTTGAGTTATGTTACTAACAACATTATGACAAATATAAGTCAAACACACAAACAGACCAATCGATTATCACCAAATTTCACTCATTTAAGCATTAGTAACAAGTCTTGTAAATTTCATAAAAATCCTTTCAGGACTTTTTATTTATGTGCTAACAATCATAAAATTAAAAACAGCGACAAACAAACGAACTAACAGATCATTTTTTCGTAATACACCTAACAACTCAGGTAAATTTCATGAAAATCCAATCAATAAAACTTTTGAGTAATAGCACTAAGAAATAATAGGCAGACATACAAACAAACAGATGAACGGATTTTCAGCAAAAGGTAATCATCTGTTACTGATAACATGCCTAACAATCCTGTAAATTTCGTAAAGATCTGCAATCTTGGTGACAGACAAATAGACAAACAGACGGACACAGACTAACAAAACATAACCTCATTGGCGGAGCTGATCAGCTTGCAGCATCTTGTCATTCTATGCCTTGCTTGGCGCGTTGCTTCCACCATACTCATGTATAACAAGTTTATGCGTATATTGGATACGACTGAGACACGAGATGTGCGTTGGCAACAGTGGGCTCTCAATTAAAGAAACTGATACTGTATAAATTTTTATTCAATTTTTGACGGTACAATAAGCACAATGGCAATGTTTTGTCTATGTGAAATTGTTTGTCTTTGCCACTTCCTATATTTCATGTGGAAAAAGTCCGCAGCAATTAAGGGATGACCACACGAAGCAATAATGAATTGTTGTCCTCATATTCGGTGGTCGGTTGTACCAATATTGGCTCATGTTAAGCTAAGCTTACAGAGTGCTTCGTAATTAAGTCCTGCATTCTGTTAAAAAATAAAAATAAACACAGACACTTTCAATGGAGGTTAGATGGAAGCTAGTTCAAGCATCGTATATCGAGCGTTTTAATTGCAAACACGGGAATATACGAGTCATGTTCTAGAAATTAGTAGGCTTCGCCAGGACATACTTTGGTGCTCGACAGACGCGTTTCTGTAGCACAAAACAACTGTTCAGTCTCCACGCTGAGTTTCTATGTGGCACTGATGATAGAGATTAGACTACACTGGAGAGCAAGTAATTTGTTGTCGAAATGCTTTCAGCTGTATTTTCATCTGTTTCACCAAGTGAATCCAAATCTGCAGACCGTTTTTGTCTATCATGACAAATTTTCTAGTAATGACCTCCTGTTTCGTGTTCGTCATAGTGCTATTCCAACAGAACGCATACTGGTAAATTTTTCAGACGAGTTCTGTAATGTTATTGCTACTAAAATTTTAAGTATGAGTGTCCAGAAAAACCTACCGTGCTACCGAAACTCCAGTTGCAGATCTAAAGTCAGCGTCAGATATTGACTTAGGAACAGTTCTTGAATTTGAGATACAAGCATAGTACTTTAAAGTTCGTCGTCTTTTCGGAAGTAATCACTTTCGATTCGATGAAAATTATATCATTTCTAATTGATTTAGGGCAGCCTGTTAAAATACTATATTTTAACTATATCAATAATGGTAGGTTACAGTTCTGAGATTGAGGACACATGGATCTAAAGGAATTAAATGCTGGATGCAAGAAAATCACCTCCTAGGAAAACGATGCCAGGTCGTGAACAGTTTCGTTCAGACCGGTTCACAGGTTCGGCTTTTGCTCGTCGTTCATATTTCGGAGCGTTCGAATGCGTTACTGAGGCTGTTTTAGCGACAGGAAACGATGTACATGTACTGTACGAACAGACCAGCCTGTCTGCGAGTAATAGCGGCCAACTGTGATGAAACTCTAAAGATATACCCGGAGTAGAGGAACATACCTTAACAGAGTCATGTTTTTCCTCTCAACTATAAAAAATGCTGCTATGCAACTTTTTTTTAATAACTTAAGATATTACACACAAAAGTAACAGTTCTACCTTGGAATCGCAGATAGCAAAATCGAACAAGTAAGCTGATATGTAAATTTTTGTAGTGATTTTGCAGCTAATTTTAAAACACCAAAGTCATTACTATGCACTGTACGCGTAGAGGCGCATGTATATAAGTCCACTGTTTAGCCACTTTTGCTGTAACATCATTAATTCATTCATTGCATTTAATATGAATAATTTTCTTAAATCTTCAATTTTTTTCCATTTCCCAATAATTTATAGGTTGTCTCGTCCAACAGATAGTAACCAAATGCTGAAAAGTAGTGCGTAGGTTTCGCCAGCTTTATTAGACATTTTCGGCACAAGAATAACTAGCACTGAAGCTGGAAAGTTCAAAAACTTACTGGACTCATACCTACTGAAAGTGCCAGCCAAACCAGCTGTCAGCGGTTACGTGCAGTGTAGTGATAACTCACTGCCAGCTCTCCCGCTGGCCACGGAGCGAGTGTCACCTTTACACATGACGGGTTGTGTGCGTAACGCCACCTGGATACCGCGAAAAGAACTTTACAGGTATTTTCATTTTTTCTTTCAGTCACAGGAGTGTATGCTGTTGTGTTTTTACGGAGGGTGATTCAAACAACATTGATGAATTTTTATGATTCGAGCGTTATAAATGTTTTGTGAAGGAACAGCTCCAACACTTATCTTGCGCATTCAAATTACTGTAGGGACATACGGGACAAAAACACAGAAACTTTTTTTCTTCTCTTTATTCAGCAAATGGTGCTCTACCGAGTTAAATATAAGCACGAGATACTGTGCAACACAGGCACAGCAGCATGCAAGTAATCTTTTAAAAAATCCAGCAATTAGTGACTAATTATGAATAAGGAAGCCACCAACAGTAGTTCAGTATTGTGAATAAACTTAGTAGTTCAGTATATTCTGAGTAATGCCACCAATCATACGTATATGTGTGTATTTTTATTTTATTCAAGAGTTGAAAATAAATCATACTGAAAAAAAGACGGCACACGTAATCTATTCAGCAACTTCTCCATTTTTTAAAATTAGCATTTAACTACAAATTCAAAAACAAGGTAGACTTAGAACAGAGCACCATGTATTGAAACATGCATGCCTTCTCTGCTCGAAATGAAATTAGCTCAGAAAACTAAAAGATTGAAAAACTATGTTTTCTGGAGAAAAATTTTTTAGTTGACAACAAAATCAGAAACTTGCTAACACATATTTTTCCTAATACTATGATAGCTAAAATCGAAACATTTTGTCTACTCAACTACGCAGTCAATACTTATATATAGTAAACATATATAGTAAACACAAAGTATTACCATTTATTCAAGATTCATAATAAACAATAAAGTTATGCAACGCATATATCAGCTAAGCGCGTGTTATATTAATAATTAACGTAAAAAGAAAACATTATTAAGTCAACTTATGCGTTGGGTTAGAGAACGATGGTTTAACTTAGCAATTATATCGATCGCGACGTGACTGTTCCTGTCAAAATTAATATCTGACTGCGCAAGAAAAATGAATTCTATTTATTTGTACCTGTAGTTCAATAACTATCGATAAGAAAGAATGGAATTTTAGCCTGTTTACGTTTTTATAAAGCAGTAATAACAAACGTCGAAACATGTATTTCTAAGAGCTACTATAAAAGCCGCTCTAGTGCGTTTGAGAAAAACCAGGGACAGGCAGTTCGCTCAACCCTTCTGTTTACACTTAGCGAAACACAAGTATACGGAAAAGAAGCTCGCATTGTTTTTCTACTTCAAAAAGAAATTCTGTACTTGGAATGGAGACCGGGTTAGACACCTCTTACACACAGAGACCGGTGAGGTAATGATAACAAAATATTTTAGTTAACGTGTTTTGTTTAGAATAACCTAGTATTTTAGTTATTATTGCAAAATGGAAGAAAAAATTAGCTAATGAAACATTTTTATATGTTTACTATTACTTTAATGTGATAGTAATAATGACCTTACATTAGTATTAGTTACTAAATGATATTCTGTGATGAGTAAAAATAACCAAATCCAGTCTGGTACAACTTTTTTTAAAATTTTGTCATAAATTTTGGTAATATAACAAAATATTTAACTAAATAAATTGGTAATATTAACTAAAAATTTAATTATCTTATAACCTAACCAATAACTTAGTTAACTCAACTGAATATTGTTTAATGCAACCATACCGGTCTCTGTGTGTAATTATGAAAGGACCCTCACATGTTTGTTTTCAGAACAATCTGAACT
>LQNS02276930.1:1809671-1820376 GCA_001587735.2 Parhyale hawaiensis | reverse complement strand
AATATTAACTAAAAATTTAATTATCTTATAACCTAACCAATAACTTAGTTAACTCAACTGAATATTGTTTAATGCAACCATACCGGTCTCTGTGTGTAATTATGAAAGGACCCTCACATGTTTGTTTTCAGAACAATCTGAACTTCAATAGCGGCGCACATTCGACAATCCATTCTACATGACATAAGCATTACAGCATGAAGTACAGTATATACAAAAACGAAATCACTTAATTCAGACAGTCCCAAAAAAAAAAGTCCAATATAATTTAGGGCTATGTAGCAATGCGGATGTACATGACATTACCTATTGACGTTACTATAGTAATGCTCATAGATAAATAGATAAAAATGCCACCCTAGAGTAAGGCGTAAAAATAACTATTGAACTAAATATCCAGATAGTTCTTCCTGGAAGTAAACCCGAGTTACACTCTAACCTTTATCTTGCCGGTAAGGAGATAGACATTTAAATTATCAAGATAATGGAAACCTAGACAAGGATCACCGTTCATCCATGCCGTGTTCTTGCGTCTCGCAAGTAATATATATTAACTATTATCTCTACTGTGACAAATAAACGTTGCACATTAGAAGTTCCTAGGTCACACAATTGTGACCTCGAAGCCAGCCCGCCTGAGGAACCACTAAGCAAAAAAAAAAAAAAAAATAATAATAAATAGTTTGAAGCGTCACTGATTGCGATCGCAAGAATTGGGAGCTGCTGCAACTGAATGCCGCGCTTCATTAGAAAAAGAAACAACATCTGTACATATCCGTATTAATCTGTGGTATAGCCCGACTTGAAAAACAGATCAGCCAGCATTAATTTTTTTCAGTGTCTCCTTTATGAAGCAAGAAGACCTCATATCAGAGAATTAGTTGTGTATTTTACCAAAATTTTGGATGAAAATCCTTCTCCGATTAACATTAATGAGTTTCCTAAACTAACACACGAAAAGAAACTTGAAACTCTCATGATGGAGTCATACAAAATCTTGAATTTCTTCCATTCCTAGCGTGCTGACAATTTAGTAAATACTTTCAGACCTGGCTGGCAGCATCGCCAGGTGTTGGGAATACCGTGAGGGAAAACCGCCTAAGTGAACCCTCTTTTGTTTACCTCCGGTAAGCTTGGCCCTACTTAGATCAACGTTTTTATTACGATCCGTAGCTCTAACCAATATAAAACTTATGAAAACATGTTCAAACAACAAATTTTCGTACAGTTCGCAGCTTCCGTTCATTTACATATCACAATTTATATATGAAATATATGACAATTTAGATATGAAATTTTAGAAAAAAAAAAATGCAGCACAACCAGCACAAAGTACAATGAGAGACATTTATGAACGAATTTTCACCTGACTTGTGCTATTAGACCTTAGCACATTCATTAATCTGCGGAATATGTTTTTATAAGCAACCGGCAGACGTTGAATGGATTTGTTTTTGAAGTTACACCAAATTGAGTTACCGTACCGTACAGTGGGTGACAATAGGTCCGGAATAATTGACATTTCACATCTTCAAAGCAGTGACCGAATTTTCCAATTAACGTGTTACCAGCTCCATGGAGCTTCCGCTTTTCTTTCTCTATATCCTGGTTATTACGAAAATCATCCGTGATTTTATGACCCAGGTAAGAGAAGCTGCTTACGTACTTGAGCTCTACACCATTGAGAACAGAATGTTTATTACTGGTTAGGCTACTTAAACTAGGCCTAATATACATGCAAACTGTTTTTGCTGTGTTATATTCAATACAAAATTTATTCGCTTCGCATTCGCAAATTGTGAGCAGCTTTTGTAGTCTTGTATATAGGAGGGGGAGAGGCAAGCACCACGTCGTCAGCATAACTAAGTGCATTTACTGCTTTATTGAAATTTCTACATGCAAATAAAAAAAACATAACAGCATCGATAAAGAAAATTCTGGATAAAAGAAGCGACAATTGTCTTGAGAGATGGGATTTCGTTGTGTTCAAGTAGTTGCTTGTTTCATAAACTTGCTACTAGGTACTTGATGAAAATATTCATATGTTGTGTCCGGTCTTGCACGTAGAACATATAACATAAAAAAGGCATCGCTTGCGAAAAAAAATGTTCATATCAACGAAAAATGCCAATCTTCGTTTGGTGAATATAGGACAGCTTAGAAAGTGACGCAACACCTCCTTCGGCAGCCTCACTGGTGCTATTATGCCGGGACACACTAGGCATTTACACAGACAACTTGATGCAAGGATGCGAGACTCGGATGTCATTTAAGCCACGGTATCTATGCTACCGATTTTAAATATATATCGAAAAGGCCCGCGAGCTGCCCATCCTAGCAACCAGTTGGGCATAGAAATGCATATGTAGCCCCGGCATTAGAGGCCGTTAAAAATCGGGCTTCCACACACTCCCTAGATATCTTTCTGACGCAGTCTCCATTGACATCTTTCTCCATGCAGCGCTGCTCTTCACATCTGAACCGACCCGGCGTTGCTATTCGGGGTCTTGGATTTCGTAGGTAAGTGAAGCTTGGCAAGCGCGAAGGTGGGGGACGGGGGAGAATTTTAAAAGCCACTGCTTGTGCACACAACGCTACCAACATAAGAATGGCGAAACACATGTACGTTTTAGTCATGTTGATTGAAGTCTGTAGTTACCTAAACACCAAGATAACTACTCGACTGATGCTTCTGTGTCACTTGAATCAACTTCTCACTAGACACTGATGTATAACGATGATGGAATGCGCTACGCACCGATAAGATGTGCCAGGACAAATGTATTAATTTTGTCTGTATAGAGTAAGGTAAATAGTGCGCTGCAAAAAAATTGAATTCACTATTGACTGATAACTGTTTGTGGGCGGTGAAAAAGCTGTCTGTCACGTCATACTGATAACAAAACTTGCTCTGTCTAGCGTTTCTCTGAAAAGGTAGGCAGAGAAAACGCAAAAAAAACGGGGTTCGCTTCTCACGAGTGATGGCTGAATGCTACCCAATAGCTTTAGTGCCGATATGAGATAGACGAATTGTGTCTGAAGTCGAGCGAGGAATGAAGACTGGCGGCCCACAGTCAACTATATATAGCAGAGGCCTCAGCAACGATGATATCACCGGACCCGTGATATTCTGGGCAGAACTCGGCTGTATCCGGTAGAGGCAAAAGACCACAACTTCTCAGCGTAACTGATTTTCCTTGAGACAGCTGTGACGTCATGCTTGTCTGTCGTCTCACTGAGCCAGCAATAATTTCAATTTTCACCGAAATGTGGAAAGGCAGAATATTGTGGTATCTTAAGGAACAAGCAAATGATGCAAATGAGCAAGAGATGAACTGTGACGTTACCGTAGTGTTAAATTTTCCGGCATTCATACCGAAGATGCGCCCGTCTGTGGTATCCGGTGCTTTGTATGTTGCAGCCCCTCATAACTTTTCCGGCCTTTTGGTTGGTTCATCTGGCCCTATACTAAGTAACCGTTTACAGTTGTTAATTTTATGACATTCAACTTTAAATTGTTTGCAAGTCAAGTATTTTTCATTTGCATATAGGTATGCATTTAGATGTCTGGGTGATTATTAACGTGTGCCCCGGTATACCTTTATAAAGGGTGGGCCATAAGGAAGGTACCTTTATAAAAAATAGCTGGACCCGTGAAAATATTCACGGTTTATTAACTTTATTTTAAGAGTTTGAAAAATTTATTGGTACCGGTATGATTGTTATTAGATTTTAATGTAATTATTTGCACATATAATTTTATCATGTTTATTAGTGCAAATCAGTAGTTGCCTTCCCAGTAGGAAGTTGTCCTCCTGGGGGTAGTTAACTTAATTGCGACGCGTTTTCTTTGCCGCGGTGTTTAAAAACGCAAGCGTGGAGCAGCCTTTAAGTTTAGCTCATAATTGTGTCAAATGAAACCTTTCACACTTGTGATATGTATATCGCAGCATTTTTTTCTCCGCAACGAGGCTGAGGCTCCTGCTAAAAATTTATTAATTTAGTTAACATGATTGATTGTTAATCATTCCTGATGAATGCCGATAGTAAGTTGATTTGGAATTATTAAGTGTTGATAATAAGATATATATTGATGCTGCATGTTTATTTTATATANAACAAACGCAAGTGTGAACACATCTAGCGACGCGTTATTGTTGCCGCGACGCTTAACAAACGCAAGTGTGAACACATCTAGCGACGCGTTATTGTTGCCGCGACGCTTAACAAACGCAATTTATTATTTATTTATCATTTATTTCTCCACAGGCGGAAGATGTTCTTGGATTATTATATTACAGCTTTATTTACCCTTTCTTTTCCTGGGAAGTCTTGCTGCACGACTTGCTATATGGGCCAGAAGCTGAAGCTGAAACTTTTCCTAGCAATGATAATAGCGTATTAGGCTGGGCGTGGTTGGGTGTAATTTATGTTTATCAGGACATTTATGGTACATCACAGCGAAATGACCACACGGTGAAAAGACCGACGGCGAAAACACCTGTCACGGAAATCGTGAGCGCGTAATTGAATCAAATTCATGAGAATTTATAGATTCTAGAATGGAAGTCCCCAACCGCCAATTTTTAGTTAATTTTGAATAAATGACGTCCCCTTTTAATTTTTCATTCTGGGATCGAAAATCACAACTTTTGGAACCCAAAATTCTCCTCCGCGCCACAGGAAGGCGAATTTTTGATCGCGGTTTACCTTATCCGAGCTCGGAATAAAACGCCCAGCACTTAATTATTTCTGTATATGTTTTTATCGTGAATATAGTTACCTCGAGCGTTATGCGAATATGTTAAAAATGTAAAATTGTATGCACATCTAATCTGCCAAAAATGAAATTTATAAGGGCGATATCACTGCTATAGATCACATGGGCTACATCTTCATACAATTATTTTCCTCGCCTCCATGTATTTTCACTTGCCATGAAAACTTGTTAACGCGTCAAATTGCAGAATAATCGTAAGCCAGTCATAGTTATTAATAGCTTATCCTGTTTCATTATAAAAAAATTATGGTAAGAAGTAACTCAATTGATATTTAATATTTTTCAAATCGAAATAAATTTTTGCGATAATTTATCAAAATATATATTGTCCATCTTATCAAGCAAAAATAAGCTATCAATCGTTGTTAACAGCAGAATAAAACAAAGCCATAATACCTTAGAAGCATCCAGCGTTATCTGCCAGCGTATCCCTATGTATAACCGCTTAAATGCCACAATGCCATTCTCACGCAGACGGTTTTTAGCCGCACCATAAAGTCCGCTGCAGACGTTAGTCTTTTGTCCTGCGTTTTCACTTCACCGTGTTCGAACATGTTGCTGTGTCTACTTAAACAACAAAAAAGAGCTCTGCTTTCTAAGACTGCATGCGCTCAAATTTTGCAAAAAAAAGAAAAACAACTCAAGACACTACACTAGTGCATTGAGTTAAGCCAGAGAATACGGCAGTAAACATTTTATCGACACTTTTGGTAGACACGTGTTTGCAAGGACAGTGCGAAATATTCGAACGCGGTGAAGTGAAAACACAAGACAAAAGACTATCGTCTGCAGCGGGTTTTAAGGTTTCGTCTGCCAACCAACATGCAGAGGAAGCACCACAAACGCGTGCGTCACTGAGGCCTGAGCTTATATATATATTCCTGAAATTGACTGTATTGTCTTGTTGAGCAAAGCAATCAGAGAGCTCTTCGATGGCAAAAGATAATCTAACAGTACTACTAGCCCTATTGGCTTCTGGGCATATTCATGCATAAAATCATGCAGAACCTTACTGTTACTCTTAGGCTTCTGGAGCACTCAAGGACTTTTATAATTCAGCTAATAATGCATGAGTTGCCTCAAATCCGCATCCGAATGCCTGGCAATGTTCATTTAACCAAAAAAAGTAGGAGACACTCAAAGTTCTAATTCAATGAGAATTTCTTGTGGTATCCAAGATTTTACCCTCGACAGTTGAACAAACTGACAGGACGGTGACTACTGTAGTGAGTTTTTTGGGGCAGTTGTGCTTATAAGTGTTCAGCTAATCACTCTAGTGATTATAATATTAGAGAGCTGGCAGTAGACGGACCAACGGGCCCATTTCCCATAGAGTAGCCGGGACTAACGATAAGAGCCTCTATGGGCTATTGCCGTTAGGTCAAAATTAGCTAAATACAAAATGACGTCAACTAAGGAGATGATCGTGCCAACACGATCAACTGCAACAGGCCCTCGAGGACAAGGATACATTAAGTTGGTTAGTGCTTGAAAGATAAAAATGGACACAATGGCCTTCGAAGATTTGGCCGTTGACTGTCTCTGCACCAACAGCTTCGAAAATTAATCTGTTCCAAACGTTCACGATGGGAAAAAGTTATGACTAAAGGCGATGACAAACACGAGTCAAAAGAATGATCGTCCTCTTTTCGTCAGTAGGTTATGTTGAATTCTTGTAAACAAAGCCTTGAAAATACCAAGATATGGTGAAAAAATGTTTACCGCCAGTTCAGTTTACGCCGTAGGTGCTGTTAGTCAGCTTTCAGAGATATTATATTTAGAGGGATTTATAACTTAAAAATTCATTGCAAGTGTGTGCTATTTAAATGAGCACATCAACGCATTCGGACGAAAAGATGACGATACTCGTTCGTTTGACTAGCGTGTGGCATCGGCGTAAGGGTAGTTCTCCGCTTAGAAAAGCGGAGGAAACTCGTTCATTTGACTATTGTGCAAACCTCCTTGGAGAAACATAAAACACAGTTACGTGGCTTGGATGCGATGCTAGAATAATATTTGTAGGGACCGACCAGAAATCTACAGGTAGTCGTCAATCGAGACCCTACTTGATTTACGTGATTTTATCATTTAGGTTTCAAATTTTTGCTTCGATACACTCGTTTTGATATATACTCTTGAATTAACAGTATATACTGTAACGATCGTAAGGATCAGAACGAAGCTTATGAAGTAAGGAAAACTTGCATAACTTTCTTATAGCTCAAACTTTGAACACATTTACTCGACTTCATCTGGAGTGACAAATAAATGCTGATTCATCTAATTAATGCCTCTATAACAAATTATTATATGACTGATAAATAATATTACTAAATTGGGCGATTAAAAAGATCAGAACGTTAAACAAAATCCTTCAATTTAATAATTATTCAGTAGTATTTAGTAACGTTTATGGTAAAAACTGGAAATAGGGTTCGCTGTTACAATTTATTCAGTTCCTTACCGATTTTGCACTATAAACATATAGCTATCGTCAAACCAGAGTAGCAGTCCTTTAGGTCGGGGCTGAATTGAACCAACGCCTCTTAAAGTATAGGCCTGGGCCTCGAAAATGGTCCGATTGCGCACAGTCCCTGGAAATGTCATTAGATACAGACTCATATTTTGGCTACCTACTCTACACATTTAGATTAGATTAGATAGGCGGCAGTAGACGCACCAACAGGCCCATTCTCAAAGCAACACCGAAACTTGCCCAGCCCTCTATGAGCTATTGCCATTATGTTAGTAGGATATAAAAGACTGGGGAAAAGAGAAGGAAGAAAGAGGAGGGAGAAGAGTCTCAGCAAAAGAGACGATCATGAATGAACTCAATCATGGTCAATAGCCGCTGATATGCGGAGTAAAAGATGTTAGACAGTGCAGTTGGAACGGAAGAGAGAAGAAGACGAAATTTAGGAAGCCTCGGAGGCTTTGGCCGTTAAGAGTGTGTGACTCCTGGAGGAGGAATCCTTAGCTGTGGGGGTGTATCTCCCAATGTATGTCAAGACGATTTTTAAACGCGTTGACTGATTCCGCTCCTACAACGTCGGAAGGAAGTCTATTCCAAATGCTGACTATGAAATATGGAAAGCACTGCTCGTTCTTCGAGCTTTGTGCTTGAGTTTTTGACCATTGTTTCTCAAGCGATCATTGAGGTATCTTTCAAAAGAGTCTCATTGTAGGTACGTCGTTGAAACCATTCAAGTACTAGATAGATAGAAATTCTTCTTTTAACTAATTACAAGTTGCAAAATTGCGATAGTTTGAGCTTTCTATCCAGATAAGCCCGAAATATATCGAGGTCTTAGAGCCAGAAGTGGCTATGTCCATTTGTGGTGAAATCGGGTTCCCCTCACCAAAAGGGTGCCCATGAGGCGTATTTGTAGTGTCACGGGTGTCTATGCCAAATCTCTTCATTACGAAGAGATTTGGCATGAAAATTTTGGCACAGACACCCGTGACACTAAAAATATTCCTCACGGGCACCCACTTTGTGAACGGAACCCGATTTCGCCAAAAATGGACATAGCCACTTCTGGCTCTAAGCCCTCGATATAGAACGTGTACCAAAAATAGCAGGCTGTGTCTAACAGTTTGTCAGGGGACTGTACCGATCGGACCCACTTCGTGAAGTAGAGACCCAGGCCTGTACTTTAGGAGGCCTTGATTGAACGCAGCAGTGTCAAATCTACTCTATTCACAAATGCACTTTGAGTATTCGAATATAAATATAATTTTATCGATTAAGATTAGTTATATGACGCGCTTAAGTGAGATTTGGCCAAGTTGCTTTGAGTTCTTAGCCACGCCCATCAGACTCCAATTACGCTGGTTTGACTATAGTAAGTCAGCGGCATCTTTAGATGTTAGATAACTGATGGTGCCGATAAAGTAACAAATCCACATTTAATGCACCTATTTTTCGAGCGTTGCAATACATAACCATATTTATGATACAAGAATTCTGAGCTAGCCCTCATAAGGGTAGGTGACGGCCAGGACTAGCTCACTTAACATTCAAAATTAAGCTTATTCCTACGAGAGCCCTTTGGAATGTTAGCCGAACCAGTCCTGGCCTTCACCTAACCTTATGATCTACTAGAGTAAACACCTGTAAATCTGTATACTTTAAATAAAAAATATCATCCCATTGACGCATATCATGTTAGTATACCTATTGCAAGCGCATAATAACCGTATCATAGTTACAAATGACGCTAAAAATACTGTTCCACTGTTGTGGATCACATACGTTACTAGCGCCGAACTGATGGTGAAATTACATAATCGAGGTAAACGTTCAATTGGTGACATTACTTAGACTGTGAGGAAGTCCAAGGTTTTGTTCACAGTATATTGCGACAATTTGAGAAAACTGGGTCATATGAAGCCAAGAAACGCCACTGGAAACCTCAAGAAAATTATGGCAAGAGAAGACAGATGGATTGGTAAAGAATCCAAGCAGAATAGATTAGCCAGCACAACTGCTCGATCGAAAAAGGCTGATAATAATCTAGACATCAATTTTTCAAGACACACCGTTCCCCGAAGACGTAATGAAATAGGTTTGTGAAGTAGATTATATCTTTCACGAAGTTCTCAATTTCTAAAAAGAACTAAGTGGCCCGAAAAAGATTTCTTACTGAACACTTCACATGAACTGAAAATTACAATGATTGTGTTGATTTCGGTGATGAGTCAACAGTTCAACTTGTTCGGCTTAGATGGCAGAAGGTTCATTCGATGCACTTTTAAAGAACGATATTCTCCACGACGCACTAAAGTTTAAAAGTAATGTTCAGTTCGGAGGGGAAAGTGTGATGGTGTTTGGTATGGTTTCAACCACTGGTAGGGGAACTTTTGTTTGGGTACACTGTAAAATTAGCGCATCAATAAACAAGGAGTTGGGAAATAACCGTGTTTTACTTTTTTCAGAACTCCAATTAACCAACCAGCTATACGTATCAATCGAAGATAGCGCCCGTGTCACTAAGCAAACATGCCAAAACTTGGGCCACACGATACCATAGACAGCACGATACCTTGACTGTTCACTCCTCGCAAATGAAGTTATGGCAAATTGATGAATCCTCGATAAAATTTGTTCTACACAACCTACCGACTTGAAGTAAAAAAAACTATTCTTGGAGACGCAAGGATGTATCTATTGGAAAGAAACACGCATGCGTGAGCACTGGCCAACGGTAAATTGCAAAATTTAATTTAGCTGAGTTTATGTCATTTTACTGTCCCAAGCTTCAATAATTATCGTCGCCCTTAGTTGGTATATAGCTACGAATTTGTGCTTCTTGCTGATAAATGCATTTCCTGCATCACCGAGAACTGTTTACTTTTTGTTTGAGGTCGTTCTGTGGCCCAACATATTCATAATCAGCTTCATTTGCAAATTTCAGGGGACGGTCAAAGTATCGTGTGGTCCATATGGTCAAGACATTTTTAAGAGGAAAATGTTACAGTAAATAAGTGGCCTGCTCAGAGCTTCATGCATCCAATTGAGAACCTATATGGAAGTTATTAAATGAACCAGTTCAGAAAAAGTGCTCCAGTAATGTCCATAACTTATGAAATAATTTGAAGGAAGAATGCAAGAAAATATCCTTTGATGAGTGCAAGACTTTAATTTACTCGTCTAGCAACAGATGTCAAGCTGTTCTCGATACCAAAGGCCTACATAGTAAGTATAACTAGAGCACTCTCAGCCCAGTCGGAAATTATGGTTGTGATTATAGTAGAACAACTATGATTATGGTCGAGACCTTGGTTGTTTATGATCGATATATCTTCCATATTCAACCATTTATGGGGTGCAGTATGGTAGAGATATGTCACAACCTTCGACCATAATATCAACCATAATTCCCAACCATAAATAACCAATTACAACTATAAAGGTTTTAGCTG
>LQNS02276930.1:1786190-1809135 GCA_001587735.2 Parhyale hawaiensis | reverse complement strand
CTAAATATACTAAAATCAACGGTATGTTATGGTCGACATATCTACCATATTGTTTCATCATCCATAATCGACTTTAATCTCTCATACACTACTATATTCTACTATAATCACAACCATAATTTCCGACTGGGGAGCGCATACCTCCGCCAAGCGAGGCAACGGTAGCAAAAAATTCAAATTGGCTCTGAAACCATAATTTTCTTTGTATATACTCTAAAATCTAGTCATTTGTGTCTTTTGATAGTAATAACAGCTTGTGCAATTTTCTTCAAGATCCGTTCATAACTTTTTGAATTATACTGCTAACAAACGTTATCACAAACATGAGTCAAACATACAAACGAACTAACCGATCTGCACCAAAATTTAATCCTTTATTTCTTTCATCATCACTAACAGCCCCTATAAATTTCATAAAGATTCTTTCTTTTTTTTTAGGTATTGTGCTAACAAGCATAGAATTAAAAACAGTGACAAACGAACGAACCAACAGATCATTACCGAAATTTGATCATTTACTCTTTGTTATATACCTAATAACTCGTGTTAATTTCATAAAAATTCATCCATAACTTTTTGAGTTATGGCATTGATAAGAATGAAGCCGACAAACAAACAAACGGATGGACATATCTTCACCAAAAGTTAATCATCTGTTCCTCCTAACATACCTAACAATCCCTGTGCAATTCGTTCAAATCGGTTCATAACTTTTTGAGTTATCTTGGTGACAGACAGACAATCACGACGAAAATATAACCTTCTTGGCAGAGGTAATAAATGTATCCTCCAGTTCTATTTGTAATTACAAATGATGTATAAGTGTAACTGTTATTACCTTATGATATTCGTAGCGGTCTGATCCTTCTGATCATCCAAGTTATTTATGTTATCTATCAATCACGTCATTATTTGAATTAATTTCTTGGTAAGGCATTATTTAGATCAATTGGCTTTCAGTTTTCACTCCTCATGAAGTCTGATAGATCTGTTCAAAGTTTGAGTTTCCCCTGTGCTCTATAAAAAAATTATACATGTTTTCCTTACTTCATACGCATCGTTTTTAAAGCTGATCTTTATGCTCGTTAATGTATATCGACTATTTGGAAGTTAAAAGTTTCAACTTTGATGATAAAGCAGGTGAGGCCAACATCAAGGTCGAAGAACATGTTCGATTTGTCGCTAAAATTAAGCCTTTGAGGCTTAATTTGTTCAAAATTTCCGACAGCAGCTTTGGTTTAGCAGTTAAGGTACGTGCAGTAAGTGTTAGAAGTACTCGCATAACGTAGAACCGACTAAGAACTCTATTTTAAGGATTAGCAGTGTGTTTCCGGAGATCTTAAAGACAACGATGAAGGGTCAAGGCCTGACGCTCAATTCAACAAGTCGAAGCCCGGGCACCCGGCCGTCGGACGTTCCGGACAAGTCAAGCAACGAAGGCTTACATTTGGCGACCAATCTGACGCGTATTCCTAACTGAACTGTTGTACTGAGTACTTGTGGAAGGGAAGGAGTTTAGGAAAACAAAGCTGGGAACTGTATTATTTATTCATCAAGTCCTGCACTTCAACTTGCATTGAAAAAGGATGTGGAAAAAACCGCGACAGCTGAAGAGCAGCCCGTTGAGAAACAGCCACTGCTAAAATGAAATATCAATCCTGTTGCAGGTCAGCTACACGTCACTTCTACCTTTATTATAAACAAAGTTGCAATATACAGATTGAGATTTGTGGAAGAGCTGAAAATAATTCAGAATTTAAATGCAAACAAAAATTCAAAAAAGTAATAAATTGCTGTAACTTTACATTTTTCAAGCTCTTACGTAATTGCAAATTTGAAGCCGAGATAGGAACAAAAATAATTTTATATTTAATAAATTAAATACCATATAATTTTTCTGAATATTAATTACAAATTTAAAAAACAACAAAGTAATCGCACAGTGCAATGTCTCATGCTCTAGCATTGAGTTAATAAAAAATTACAGGATGATTTCTTGGTCTCTAGATGATACAGATATAAAGTCAAGCGCAACAATTGGCCGGAGGATATTCAGTTTACATTTAATAATCTATTTTAAGTACTGCTATTGTCTTAATGTGAACATTAGAATGACAATTAAACATGTGTCAGAAGACTGGTTAAATTAACATTCAGAATTAGAGGCTAAGTCACACAATATTATTTCAGTTCCTGCACACAATACGAAATATTGGACCTTGCTAATAGTAGTTCTCTCGTAAGTAGAGCTGTTCGGCAATGAAACGATTTGTTCAAAAATTAGCTGGCTCTTGGAAAGACTTCTAGTGTCTCAGGAAAGTTCAAAATGATATAAATCTAAAAAAACAGTTCCATTTTCTGTTGTTTATAAGGAAGCATCCGAAAGCACGAAGCTTGTGTAGAGATAGAACTCCTACGTCAAGATGCAATTGCTTCTAAAACGAGGGTTCGCTAAGCAAACAACATCCGCGAATTGCACGGAAATCTTGTTTGGTACGAGAAATTATCCAGTAGAATAGTAGAAGAATATCTTTTACAGCGGATTTTTGAAAGTCGCATTCACTTTCCCAACCTGAAGCGAAGGTGGGCCAACCTATTGGGACCCAACCTTGCTCTCATTATACAGTCCACATCTGTGACGCAGTCCCCATTTGAATTTTCCTTCTTACACAACTGCATCGTGCATGGGGGTCGAGTAGCCGACATCCTGGTCGATATCCTTTGGTAGCGTCCTCTGCGTCTCCTCTGCCGCCATTGGCTGCCTCTACTACTCGCAGCTGCTACTTCCAGTATTGCTATGAGCACACACATTACTAGACACAAGTATTTCCAATTCATGCTGGCTAGACGTCTGTCACTTTTACCAGTACAAAATTTGATGTCAGTCAGATTCGGTTTTTTATCACACAAAATAATTGTTTACGTTGGGCTCGACGTAACACCGGTGGTGGAATACGTGGTGCAGAATCAGTTCAGTCCAAAGATCGTCTCTATTATAGAGTTTACCAATATCGAAGCAATGAAAATCGTATCACTTGGAATTAATTCAGTGAACCTGTTCAGGATTTTTAATAAAATTTCAACAAAAGCATGCAACTGCTCTGGGATAGAGGGCACGAGGATCCAACAGAATTAAACTCTGGATCCAGAGAAGACAGCCTGCAAGAAAAATGAAGCCAGGTTGTGAACAGGTTTGTTCAGGCCGGTTCACACGTTAGTCTTTTGCCCGACGTTCATATTTCACAGCGTCAGAATACGTTGCTGTGTCTGATTTAAAGACCGAAAACTATCCAGCTCTCAGCTGAGCTCTCATGCAGTCACTCCACATCTGAAGAGACCTCCGAAACTTTACCAACGAAATAATATTGCTCGCTAAGTAAACTGACTTGATGGCAAACATTTTAACAAATTCTTCAGCTTGCACACAGCTGTGTTTGCAAAATGTTAAGGTTAAACGGAATATCCTGATATTTTGAACTAGAATGCAGGACAAAAAACTAACGTGTGAACCGTCTGTTCGTCACTCTCTGCACGGCACCTAATTCACCTAAAGTACCGCAGGGCGAAGGTTTGTTAACGCTGTTCGCACGACAGTCAAATGAATGAGGTTCCACAGCTCCACGTCCGACTGCATTGCTACGTCCAGTAAAACAACAAAGAAGACTGAAGTGTAAAGCCTTCGGGATTCTAATTCCCGCCAAGTCTGAAAAAAAATCTTAAACTTCACGAATGACACTTCCTGAGCACCCAGACTTGGCTAACGTTTTCACAAGTTTTTTGGCAAAAATAATTATAATTATTCTCACAACAAAACATTTGGACGGTTAACTGAGGAAATTCATTCCAATGACGATCGTGCGATCCCGGTTGAAGTTGACGGGATGAGGGCAACGGCTTTTCTACAACTGACGGCGGCTACCAGGGACGAGCCGCTAACGATAAGCCCACGATAAGGGCAGCTAGCCCTGTCTTACTTTGGTATCCGGTCAAACTCTGGGCTGTTGGGTGAGCGTGCAGAAAGTCCTTGGAATTTCCGTTTTATGCTAAAAAAACGCTTTTGTGCATCTGACTTTGGCTAAAAAAATCGCCAAGATGTCATAAACTAGAGTAAAGCTTATTTAAATTATATTATATTTATGTAATTTAAATTTGTCCTAAAGAAATGGGCAAACAAAGGTAATTATTGAACACCGTGCATGAATGTCAAATCCGGAGGAGGTAAAATTACTAAAAATTTCAAAACTGACTGTGTATCGTCAATCATGTCTTATTAAGTATGAGCCTACACTTCTGCCGATTATGATATCGATTCTTTGAAGAAATATCTTTAATGCAAATGAGCTAGAACACCCATAGAAAAACGTCGTGCCGATACATATATATACGGTATTTGACGAGGAAATTCGTGCTAGTGGAGGGTATATGGAAAGAAATTACTCAAACTGGTCGACATGATCATAATTGGAATTTTTCAGTCTTTTCTTAAAAATCTGTGTTTTTAGTGAAAATGAACTTATGTTATTTAGTCCAAGAACTTTCAGCTCACCCTGTACACCCCGGGTACTTTAATATTTGGACAGAACTAAGCCTTTTGCATTGCGACAGACAGCCGTAATAGCCTTAAAAATCGCGATCCTAGCGTTGACTCTGCTATCGTCGGAATTATTTGTGTACATATAAGACCGAGGACACGAATGGAGGAAATAATACACGAGAAAAACTTCATTATTTATTCATGTATCTGTAGCAACAAAGTTAAATGCCAGCAGCTATGCAAATGATGAGGCTAAAGCGAGCTATTGAGCATCAGAAGCAGTTAATTTGCTTTATGAATATAGGAGTAGAGTTATTTGTAATTGATTACGGAGTAAGTAAAAAAATTAATGCATAACTTTGCATAAACATATATTGTCGTGCTCCAGTAAAAATTCAATTCGATGCTTAGCAAAAAAAAAGATAAAGATCATACATTTCATTCAAAAGACTTTTTTTCTCTGTAAGTAGCCAAAGCATACGCAAGTAGTCTATATAAAATACCTATTAAAGTTGTTATATACTGGACCATGGTTTCCTGCTCTACGCCCAAGTAAAATAAAATTTCTGAAAAAATCTAATTTTCAACAGAACCTGTTTTTCCTGTTAGTTTTTTAGTTGTGATACAACCAGAAATTTGAAATACGAAATGATCCACCAAAATAAGATATTTCTACGAAATATTTATTTTACTTCATTTCGTTTCACGGGTATAGTGAAGAATTTATGGGAAGTTGATGTAATGGGTAGTTGATATGTTTCACATACAAAGACATAATTCTATTGTGTCATATGTAGGTGTCGGCCTAAAAAGCGACTAAATCCGTTCACAAGTAAACAACTAAGATAACATAGTAAGAAAATACATAAACTTAAATTAACGTATGTTTTGTAAAGCAATAACAAAAAAAAACTCACTGACTGACGCTAACAGCTGCTGTACGGTGAGTGAAAATTCACGGTTGTCATATTTAATGCTCTTTACGGGCAACTGTTATTAAAGAATGTCATCAGATTTAAATGAAAAATTAACCAGACAGAAGTAAAATACGCAACACTCAATTAAAAAAATTAAACATCTTAAAGGTATCGTCTGATATTTAGTATTTTTTTTCTATTTGCAACTAAGAGGAAGCCTTAGACACTTATTTTTATAGAATTCACATTATCTGGTCCAAATTTATAAGACATCACACTAATTCGATTAGATTTCTGTAACAGCTTCAACTCATCAGTCTAATTGCTACGCATGTTATCATCAATTGGAGGGCTAATACGAGAAATAGAGTAACCCCTTAGATTATACCTAAGGGGTTACTACACTAAGCATGTCAGGCCTCCAAGTGTATTTGCACCTACACAATTAAGATGATGTAAAATGGTCTTCTGATAACGGACATTCATGTCACTCACATGCATGGTTGGAATAAAATAATAACCTATCTACATTACGTAGAGATTCTGAGAGTATTTTGACTAGATTCTGTGACTAAACTTTCCGACGAGTAAACGAACTGTCATCGATTGGTGCATCGAAATCGAGCCAACTAGTCTTAACTTGTCCGGACTTCAGATAGGAACTTTAGCTTCTCTATTTTGAATCGTGTTACAGGTGCTATAGCAGCAGCCCGATTGCGCTTGAGAGGTCTGAGTACCCCATTTTACGAAGCAGGATAGAGTATCGGTCGTCTCAGAGGTAACAGATTTAACTTCAAAGACTAAACCCCGATTCAACAGGACGAAGCCAGCACAACTATCAGAAGCTCCTCACAATTCATGACTAGTGGGCTTTAATTAACTGGACTGTTACTAGCGAACAGACCACAATTACAAAGTACCGGCAAATACAGTAACCTACAGATACAAAATTCAAGTAACGTGAATGCAAACTTCTGTAGAATGCAGAGATACCCGAATAATTCATTACATTATTTGAAAGCTTGCCTAAAAAATTCAGAAAAGATACCAAGAATGAAGGTGAAATTATAATGTTTACGAAACAAAACTAAAGTGACTTAAGGCTTATGCATGTATCATTTTTTTCTTCCGTAAAGTACTTTATACACAAGTTCATCCCCAATATGAAATAGGTCTCAACGGTTTTCCGACACTCTGTATGACAAACAATACACCCCGGTTTCTATGTAATTAACTAGTTCTATTTATGACTCGTTCTACGCGAATAAAATGCACAGTATTTCTAGACGGAATGCGCACGCAACATTGAAACACACAAAAAAAATGTCACTGACTGGGAAGTGGGCGTAGGGGTATAAGAGCACCATTGATAACAAGTATTAATTATATCCTGAGCATGCCAGTGTTTAACTTTGGTTGTGGATCTATTAAATAATAATAATATAAGGCGGTTCAATAGTCCAGGACTAGTGAATAATGTAAAATTTACCGCACGGGCAGCTAATATATGCGCTTGACTGCCCTATCAGACAAAAAAAAAATCCATGACAGTATAAGTATAGTAATTAATTCTAACTAGATTGTCCTACCAGACACTAAATAACTGAGTTCATCCATAACAGTGTAACTATCCTTATTAATTCTAACGAAGCTGCGCTGCCAAACTTAGAAGCTCAATTGAGCAGAAACTCTAAACCCACAAATCCTTAAAAATGGAGTTGGTTCAGGGCACGGTCGATTGGTGGGCGAAATTAAGCCTTCGAGGCTTGATTTGCCAGGAACTTCAGACAGGTGCGTTGGCTTCGACTCCTTGAATAGATTATCGGAGCTTAACCCTTAATCAATTACCTGTGAGATATCTAAAATCTCAATGTTACGCCGAAGATTGGAGTTTTTAGTCGGCTCGACATAACTGGGTTACTTTTAATACCTTCCAGACGTACGATTCAAAGTGACGCCGCCAAACTTCCCGTCTGCAATTTCGGAAAAGTCAAGTCGAGTGAGCTTGGATTAGACCGACATTACCGGGCCAATCGAACGCGTCCTGGGTGTGTGAAAACTCTGGATCGAATATTTTCAACGAGAAACTATGCTGGACTAGATTGATTAAACCATTAAAAATTACTGCAATTATAAACTGGGATGCACTTAAGCTAGGCAAGTTGAATCGATCAATGCCGTCACATTACCTCAATAGGACTGAGCTATAGGCTAAGCGGGTTGATGTCACAAATAGTATCACGCTTACAGCTGAGAGCAAACTATATAGATAGGCAAGTTGAAATGGCAATTGAAACAACAAACTGCATTTTCATAAGTGAAACGGGACTAGCCTAGACATTACATATGTGATTCCTGCAACTATTCACGTATTTGTAATCTGAAACTTGACTAGGTTTGACAGTTTCATTCCACAAGTGAAACTGTTGCTGAGAGCTAAAACTAGACTAGTCCGTGTGAATTTGAAATAGATCAATTTAGCTAAACTTATCAGAAAAAGTTATGTAGAATTGTGTAGAATGAATCAATAAATGTAGCTACGCTTACATTCCGAAACTGTGGCAGACTAGTGGAATGAATCGATTAAAGTATCCAAGCTTACAAGGTAAGGCTGCGTTTGAGTAAGCAGAGTGAATAGAGTAATGTGGCTACACTAACAAACTGAGGCTAGATAGACTGGGTAGACTGAATCGATCATCATAGCTACACTTACAAGCTAAGCTAGTCAATCACTGTAGCTCCAGTTACAAGCTGAAGCTGTACTGACCCATAAGACAAGACACGCTGAGTTGACAGTCGCCAGACGCCGTTCGTTTCCAGCACTTCTCTTCCTCACAGGACTGAGGAGGCTCGATGTGACCCCATAGGCCGTTGAACATCGATCCCAGTGACGAAATCACCCCGGCGTAGGCGACGTTCCTGTCGGCGTTCAGCTTGTCGATGAGTCCAGGCTTGGCCAAATCTAACGATCTTTTTTGAAGGCGGCTAACAATCTTACTAGTCTCAGCAGATGGAAAGGATGACGGTTTGACGCTGGCTCCAAGCGCTTTGGGTTCTACCAGAAGAATTTTTTTCATGAGGGAAGATTTTCCTTGTTGTGGTATCTTTGATAGCAGTTGCTGTCCGGCGTGGGATGGAGCGGTGCCTTGGATTACCGTTACATCTTCTGTTAACGGTTCTTGAAGATGAGACTCCTCCATCTGGTTTTCAGAGCTCTTCTGTAACGTAAGATCCGTTACCACTTGCTGTCTTTGATGTTCGGATTTTGCATTTCCAGGTAGCAAAATCTGCACAAAATCAACTTCGGTCTGACGTAACGGCGCGTTTCTTTGGGTAAAACTTGGCCTGCCGAGTACGCACACAGTCGATGTCACAATCAAAATCGCAGTAAATAAACGACGAGACATTCTTAGCAAAACCGTGCAATGAGTATCTTTTTAGATTACGGGGTTTACTTGTGAAGGGGAGTTGGTTTCGTCAATGACAATGCCAAAAATTAGGTGATTCGCTTTTTTTACGCAATGTGGAAAAATATAGATTCTTCCTGAATGAATATCAAAACAGTTTGGTACTGTGCTGTTTTGTAATACTAAGATCAAGTCGACAACTCAAAATGGAAATGAAGAGGAAGGCTTCCGTTAGTATAGGATGAGCAGCGGATGCTGTAGGAATCACCGGTCGAGTGTTACTGTGACGCAGCTATGGCGGGGTCGTTATATATTCTCTCGGTGTGCCTCACACAACGTTCACCTTCACAAGAAAAGACTTGTGCCGCCACTCGGTCGCTTGCCAGCGTTTCCCCGATTCCTCAGAAATCTCTCATTAGTGCAATCGCTGAGACGTCATTGTTCTCTGATATGTCATTAGCTGCATCCGCTGACGTCACACGCACCTCGGCGTACTCGCGCTCAGCGGCAAGAACTCATTTGCATCTGCAGCCTCGTTGGGTAACGGAAAAATTTGTTTCCTAGATTTAGATACGCACAATAGGCCAACTGTATTGGACAAGAACTCATTTGCATCGGCAGCCTCGTTAGTTGAAGGAAAAAAGTTTTCCTGGATTCGGACACTCAATGTAATAGCGACCCCAGCGTACATGTGTCAGATTAGGTTAAGTTAGAATAGGTTAGGCTACTTAACCCTTTAGTGCCTCAATAAAACATCACTTTTCGTAGGAATAACACTACATGTAATGTCATCATATGTGTACTGTAGGCACTAAAGGGTTAAGATAAGAATAGATTTTGGATAGATTCGGTTTAGCTATCATAAGCACCTAATCGAATCTACAGGTAAACGCGTTCTGCCTGAATCTTTGGTGACGGCCTCATATTATCCCGACACCGTACTAGTTCTATTCGACCTATAGACTTTATTTTCATCTACAGCTAGTTAACAGAGCAATGCGTACATTAGACTTGGGACACGTTCGATTGGGTACCGACATTAAGCTTTTGAGGCTAGACTTGATCGAAACTTGATATAGAAGTTTTGGATTTGTCACTTTGACTCGTGCTACAAATGCTAGAATCAACGCAATTGCGTTAGGTTTGCTCGTAACTTCAGTTAACGGCGCCAGATTGGAATTGAGTTTCTGGAAGTCTCTATAGGGTAACCGATTGAGGACCAGTGCTTTAAACTCAAATCAGCGGGTCGAACCCAGCGTATCTGCCCAAAGTTTCGAACAAGTTAAGCCTCGAGGGCTTAATTTTGGCCCCCAATCGAAACTGCCCTTAGATACGAAAAGCTTACATGGTCTGATTGCATGAATCTCATATACACTTGCGACCTGAACAATTTGCGGAAAAATAAACTTCCTGGATTCGGAACGGCAAGACGTACTTGCTCTTTTCTACTAAATCTCATTCACATCTATACTGGGATGTTAGCGAGTACTTCCTCTGCGACTCTTACGGTGAGTACTCCTTTGCCGTCTGGGCAGTTGCTTCGTTATAAATCCTTTTTTCTCAAAGAGTGGCCTATGCACAACATTTGAACCAGTGCTATTCCTACAAAAGAGGCAGATTAATTCATAGAAGAAATAGTTCATCTAGGTACTGTACTGTAGCCTGCAAGTGTGAGATTTGCTTGAATTCAATTCTGCACTTCATGCCTATGCTCATCCTTCATACTTTGCACCACGAGCAAACATTGAAGACAAAGATTGTCATCAGTGAATGAACTGAAGCTCCTCACGTCTTACTAATATTGCATCATGTGGTGGAATTGTTTGTGAATTTAGGATGAAAATAATACCTTCAATTTATAACTGTTTTATATCAGGTTTTCCAAGAGTTATGTAACACTTTAATATTGTTATTTCAAAGCAAGTCTCTCAAGGATGAGTTATAAGTACAAAAATGTCGCTTCCGAAATGTATCTTTTTATACGTTTAATTGGACTGTCACAATACTACAGTTCAATGTGACCTCCTTCAGGAGCAGTGACACGGCTCAGACGCGATCGGAAATCCTTGCACACTTTGTGGATGTAATCTTTGCCCAGGGAGGCCCATGTGCGGTTAACGAACTACTTCAACTCCTCTAGGCTGCTGTGACGTATTTTACAACCCAATTGCTTTGCTTTCGATATGTGCCCAAACGCTGTAGTGGAGGGAGTTCAAGTCAGGCGACTGTGGCGGCCAGAAGTCCTTGGGCCAAAAATTTGGGTTTGACACCAGCCACTCTTAAACGGATTTCGCTGTGTGGGCTGCAGCACTATCTGGCTGGCACACGTAATCTGCATTTTCAATTACTGATTTTCGACTCATGGAAGGATTTTCGTTGCTAGAACATCTTTGTAGTCGGCAGCCGTCAGCCTGTATCGGCTTTGAAAAGTTCTGTTACAGTCTCATTTTCAGAAATTTAGTGATAATTTCAGATTTATTCGAATAATCTTGTTATTAGATAAAAAGTGATGGTTTATTCCACATTGTATCAGATAGTACTGTTCAAAACAGTAATAACTTAAATAATAGAATCGAAACCAATTGAGATCTCTACTTTTTTACCTGCTTGTCATGAAAAGTCGGAGATAGCCAAGTGCCTTAATGACAGCCAAATGACACTGCATTGAGTTTCAAGCCCCTTGAGACGGAGTGGAACTCTCAAGGATCGTAATCACACAGGCAGACACCGAGTTGTGAAGGCAGAGACTCATTGAAAATGGTCTAACGCTCAAAATGACTCATCTTGCAAGGAAAAAGAAAATCTCTGTGGCAACAGTGAGTAGGGCTGTTAAGAATGAATGAAAAAGGAACCTGAAATGTGTCAAGAAGTATATATTAATTAACTCCTGCAATGAAACAGAAGCGTCTGGTACGTTGTATCGGCATTTCAACAAACTGGGAAATCATGGAACCGGATTGCCATTTTTCAGGATGAAAAGGCGTTCACGGTCGGCTCTGTTGTGAACAAGCAGACTGATCGCGTTTCAAGCTCCGGTCACGAAATCTGAGTTATTCAACGTGTCTACGACCAAACACCTGGCCTCTGTGATGCTGCTAACAGTGCAGTTTCCAGTGGAAAAAATATGGTTCTAGTGTGGTTCCCAGGTGGCTACAGGCTTCCCGCTGTCGACTGGAAAGATGTTCTGAAGACGAATATCCTTCAATGTGAGGAAATGCAATTACTGGAAATGCAAACTACGTGTTCCAGAAAGTAGGTGCTTCTGCCCACACCGTAAAAATCGTTCATGAGTGGCTGGGGTTAAACACAAATTTTTGGCCTAAAGATTTTTGGTTGCCACAGTAGCTTATAGCCTAACTGAACTGGACGCATATCGGGAGCATGGATCGTAAAGTTCGTCACAGTAGCCTAGAGGAGTTGAATTCGTTCGTTAATCGCACATGGGCCTCCATGAGTAAAGATTACATCAGCAAAGTGTGCAAGGGTTTCCGATCCCGTCTGAGCCGTGTCATTGCTCCTAAAGGAGGCCACATTGATCTGTGGCATCGTGACAGTCCTATTAAATGTACAAAAAACGACATTCGTTTTCGTACGCTTATAACCCCGTCTCTGGGAGACTTTGAAATAACAATTTGAAGTGTAACAAAACTTTTGCAAAACCCAAGACAGTGTAATTTCATGAGAGAATGAAAAGGGTGAGAATAGTTTGGCTTCAGTTAGACTAGTTGTCTAACCTAACTTAGAGACACACCTACTACACCTGAATCACGGTAGGCTTCATTTTATATAACGGCAGAAAAAGTATGGCTAGCAAGAGACTGTCCTCCGAACCCGCCTTAGGAATAAATATCAGTTTGAATGACTTCTTAGTTTTAATTTTAACAATAAACACCTCATGCTTTAAAACAGTAGTTTTCAGCAAAAGTGACTCTTCTACTCTACATAATTCAATAAAACCTCCTGTTCTTCCAGTATTCAAGTTCCTGCTATAGAAGAAATTTTTTCAATAAACCATTTTTTCTCCAGGAGTTTAGTTTTAGCTATAGTCGACAGTGAAGCATAACAAAAGAAACAATGAGAGAAAGAACGGGAGAAGGAAATAAATGGAGAACGAAAGGAAGGAAGAAATAACAAATACAGTATTAGCGGGTGGTGAAGTTGTTTTCATTCTTTGTTTGTACCACAATGCTTGTGGAGCTCAATGCAAAGGTCATAAAAATAAAAGACGCGAAATCAATAAATAAATAAACAACTAGAACGCCTCGTAGCGTAAGACCATCATCCGCGGTGGGAGTAAATTTCATCCCCGTCATTTTTTATGGCCAGCTAATCCTAGTTTTCTAGCATGAGTCACATCGAGGACAGCCCTCCAGACTCTCTGCAAAAAATTATGAACATTGCTCAACTCCTTCGTTCACTTATTGGGTGGACAGACAAATATACAAATATATATACTTAAATCATCAACGAAAGTATAATCACCTCTCTCATTTTGTTCGCGGGCGATAAATAGATCAACAATAAACAAATAATTTACATATGGCGCTTAACACAGCCTGCCCCAAACATATCAAGCCAAATTAACTAATGGCCGGTCTACACGTTACTTTTTTCAACCTGCTCTCTCATCCACTTGTTGAAATGTATCACCGTGTTGCAGAAGAAGCAGAAAAGTTTGTGTGTTTCACTACCGGGCTTTCAATTATCATCGTTACAACCTTTTCATTCATGCATATTTTTACTTAAGATTCCTTCATCTCCAGCCCTTGATCCCCTTGATTTCAGCCTTTGGCGTATATTGGAGAGCAAGGTTTCGGCTTCCCGGCCATCACAAAATGTGGTAACTTTGAAAGCCAAACTCTTCAAGGTATGGGCAAAAAATTGCCAAGCTATCGTTCGCGACTCTTGAAAAACGTTCTCCGAGCGCTTGCAGCAGGTTGTCGATGCCGACGGAAGGCAATTGAATTAATAATAGATATTCGGGAAAATACAATAGTTAAACAATATGTTTAAATTCGTTTGATTTGTATGCTTCGATTTATTTAATAAATGTTGGCAAAAAATAGCAACGATAAATTTTGAACACCCGACATATGTTTGCTTAGTATTTGTCAAAACACAACTCAAAAAGTTATAGACGGATCCTCAAGAAAATTACAGAAACTGCAAGAGATATCAAGACACAGCATGACCAAATATTGATGATGATAATAAAATGAAAATGCTGGTTTCAGGACCAATTTTATTTGTTAGAAATCGTCATACATTGCATAGGTATGCGCTCTCAGAGTACTTCTTTAGTTTTATTTTTTATTTTTAGTAGACGGCAAAGCGTTATTCGAAATTAGGGAACATGAACATCCTCTGTTCCAATTAACAGCAAAGAACTCTGTACCTAGCTCAGAATTAAGTATATGATCATGCTCTGGAGTTCTCTTCTCATATACTGATGCAAGCAAAAACAAAAAGGAACTTGAACGCCTCGTGGTGTAAGACCATCACCCGCGGTGGGAGAAAATTTTATTGCCGTCATATTTGATGGCCAGCATGGGTCACTAGCTTCGAGGATAACCTACCAGACTCCCTGCAAAAAATTATAAACACCGCTCAGCTCCCTCTACCCGTTTTTGGGTAAATAGCAAATTTCATCGCCGTCAATTTTTATGGGAGGCTAATCCTAGTTATTTTGGCATGGGTCACATCGAGGGCAACTCACCAGACTACCTGCAAAAAATTACGAACATTGCTCAACTCCTTCTACCTCTTTTTGGGTGGACAGCCAAATATGTATATATATATATATATTTAAATCTTCAACGAAAACATTATCACCTCTTTCATTTCGTTCACGAGTGATAATAAGCGTTGGTTGGTTCACCCTTACAGACGCTATGATCATCAACGAAAAAAGAAAGAAGGAAAGAATAAAATAATATTAGGTGTGTAAGCTAGCGTCTCTGTGGTCTCAAACGAATGTTACGCTTCTGCAAGTATGCAAACACTCCCATGCTACATGTGTATGAGCGTCTTATGCCGGTGTCGCACATGCAATCGTGTGCTCAACTTATATACCGACGTTCAGCTTGCGCATCGAACCGAAACACAATAAAAGTCAGTAAACTAAATACCCATGGATAGTACTCAAGCTGAACCGCATGCGAGCTGAACGTCCGCTCATAAGTTGAGCTTACGAGAACATTACAGCACCGATCGGGTGGCAACTTCAGATGCCGCAGTCCTACAAGCATCCAATTTATTGTGCAGCTTTTAGGAATTAGAGACTGATATTTTCCTCAAGTTAAAAGCCTGCACCTGGCTGCTGCTGAGTATACGTTGGACTCGTGTTGCCCCTGGTACGTGAATCATAAACAGGATGTCCGCTGCCGACGCAGAAAAGCTGCCCTGCAGTTAAGCTTTTCTTCCGATTGCGTCGTTGGGGTCATGACTTCCACCTGTGAATAATCCCGCGTTCTAAAAACCAGCCCTATAAAGTGGGAGCCTCCACAGTGGCTGTCTAGCTTTGAGCAAGATCTACTTACATCACCAACCCAATTCTGCACACAGTATTACTCTCGTTTTACTATTGCTACTAGGGTAGTATAGTTTGAAAAGGGGTCCCAGTAAACAAGTTCGTAGATGAAATAGTTGTATTGGTTTGCAAGTAGAATATCATTATTTCACAAGAGTTTATGTAATAACTTCGTATTACAAAGGTGTACTCAGCAACCTTCACAAGTGACATTATAATATTATGCAGTATATAGTTTAGCATAAGAATTGTTTTTCAAGTGGAACTTGTATAGTACACGAGGAGAGATTTGAGAATTGGCCCACGGTGATGGCTACTTCTGTTTTTCACACTGTCAAATCAGAAAAGCGCTCTGAAAACATATAGAGGGCTTAGAGCCAGAAGTGGCTATGTCCATTTTTGGTGAAATCGGGTTCCCCTCAGCAAAAGGGTGCCCGTGAGGCATATTTTTAGTATCACGGGTTTCTATGCAATATCTCTTCATTAAGAAGAAATTTGGCATGAAAATATATGGCATAGACACCCGTGACACTAAAAATGGTAGCAGGTGTTAATGAAATTGCGTTTGATGATAGAATGATGAGAGCCATGGCGAGAGTGATCAAACGATGTTACAGTGCGTAGTATGAGAGTTGGCCAAGGTGCAAAGATGTGGGACGACAATGAGCGAGGTATGAGTTTGGTATGCACCTCGATGCAGCGGATAAGTCCACCACCAAAATCTAAATACTGTACAATGACACTTGAAACTGCAGAATACAAAGAGCGATGCATTCTTTACTGCTTTCCCACGCCTACATGCGCCGAATACAGCATGCATACACTGGGGGAGACATCCTCCACAGCTAAGGACTCCTACTCCACGAGTCGCAAGAACTTAACGGCTAAAGCTTCCCAGGCCATTTTAAGCTGACTTCTTCTCACTTCCGCTCCATCTATATAACTAAGCTCCGCATATCAGCGGCCTTCGATCCTGCTTGCGGGCATTCTTGACCATCGCTTTGGCGTAGATTCTTCTCCCCCTTCTTTTTTATTTCTCCTTTCCTTTTTCTCTTTCGTCTTCCATTTTTTCTCCTCTCGTTTCTCCATTCCTCTGCATCCTACTGACATAATGGCAATAGCTCATAGAGAGCCGGGGTGTAAGTCCCGGTGTCTCTTTGGGAATGGGCCTTTTGGTTCGTCTACTGCCGCCTATCTAATCTAATCTAATCACGGGCACCCACTTTGTGAATGGAACCTGATGTCGCCAAAGATGGACATATAGCCACTTCTGGCTCTAAGCCCTCGATATGTGGCTGCTATAAACTATGCAGTGATAACGAAAAATTGAAATTGGTCCTTAATCCAAGAAGTTTTTTTCATCATCACCAAAAATGGGACGTTTACTCCGAAGAACATTCCTAGCAGTTCCCCCATAACATTTTGCAGCTATATTTTGACTAACAAGATTAACACAGGAACATTTACACAAACAGGTAAATAATCACCAAAATTTGATCATTAATTTGTGCCTCTTAACCATCATCACTGTTTCTACAAATTTTATTAAGATGCGTCTATACCTATTTGGGTTATGTTGCAAACAAACAGTAATATATACAAGCTTACAGTCAAACAGACAAATGTAGGAGCAGATCATTACAAAAATATGGTCATTCGCTCTTCGAAATAATCGTAACATAGCCAGCAAATTTCATGAAATCCCTTTAATAACTTTCTCAGTTATGTCACCAAGAAAAAAAAAACAGGTGGACAATCTATAAAGCATAGATTGAAGGGATCTTGTTCAAGAGTTTATCATCTGTGCCTCTTGACATACCTAATAACTTTTGTAAATTTAATGAAGTTCCCTCGGTAACTTTTCGAGTTATCTTTATGACAGACTGGCAGTCAGAGAGACAAACGGGCAAGCGTCGATAAAACTCATAACATCCTTGGCGGAGGTAACGAGCATCGAAATTTTCGGCACTATTAAAAATAAAGACCTCGTCATGGTGTATTTGCAGTTTTCTCGATAAGCAAACGATTATCAATAGTTTCGCAAGCGGTAGTGTAGTAATCGTACTATCGTATGGAACTGTAATTTCGACATGTTCACTGTTTATATTGAGTCACTCCAGCTTGGCCATCATTCTACTCCAGACATATACAGTAAATTATTAAATTCACACGAATAAAATGCAACTTCCAGGGATCGTAATCGAAATAAAACTCCCAGTTGTTTGTGTTTGGGATAATCCCACCCAGTTAGATTAAAAATAGCCTCTCCTATTGCATACGGTGGGGAAAATCTCACTTTTTGTGTTCCACAAGATTGCGTATCCGTTTAAAAATAGACCCCTAGGGTGGCCCATAACCTGCCCACGGTATTTCCGCATATATTCAACGAATAAAGTTACGCAACTACATAGAAATCAGCTCATATCTCGATACAAGGGCGCAAGTGAAATCTCCTTGTCTGTCAGGGCCAGGAAATGGCTGGCCGAGGCAGCAAATAATGAAACTGTAGAGCTCATCTCCCTGTCATAACCGGTAATTCTGCCCTAATTATGTGAGCGATGCCTCGGACTGGTGGGAATCCCACACCTCGGTGCAAGTGCACTCAGTGTTTGTGTGCCGACTGAGTAACTACATGAAAAACTACTTGAGTTAAACCCAGTGTATAAAAATAAGCTACGTTACAAATATTGTTATTCGTACAAGAAAGATCGATTTGATCAAGTCGTGCTTTGACTGATTAAGGTCAATTGTATTAATTCAGTTCCTGAAAAAGAGCATTGTGAAAAGGTGAGACTTTTGCCATTTAAAAAGTATGGGACAAGTATCACTTTTATGAAACCCACTCAAGCTAAATAATTGTTCTCTCGTATAATTTTTAAATATAGGGTATAATTAAAAAGTTATTCCTCTATTAATTAGTGCATTATGCATTGTTGCGTTCAGAAGAACCACATGAAAATATTTCCATCTTAATAAAAAACGATCAGTTATATAGTAATATGGTTTCCAAAGAACAGTTTCTTTCTAAAATAAGCACTCTATACTGAGCAATTTCGTTGATAGCGAAATGGTTTCCAACACTAAATAGTAGCTATTATCTTTCAATTTTTTTAAATGAATGAGATATTTAATCGTTAGGCAACTTTACGCTGATCAATGCAGCTTTCTGTGAGACCCTGTACTGGTACGCACTAGTAGAAGGAATGCGATCTTATTCCCCCTTTCTTTGATGAGAAAGATGCGAGAGTTATTATTATGCATAGTAATTTAAACAGGAATATATCAACATTGATTTTTGAGACTGTTTTGGTAATTATTTTCGTAAATAATTTGTGTAGATTTTTATACTGCTCTAGTCTACGCGTCAATAGTTATTAATCCCATAGTGTATATGTATTGAAGATATTTAAAATTGTAGGTTTTATAAATTGTTTGGCATGTAATAACGATTAAAATGTAATTACAAAACAGTTCGTGTCGCTTTCAAGCGGTATGATACATTTATGAAACACATGTTTATTCATATACAGCACATTGAAAGTATATATTGTCAATGTAAATAAAAATGTCACATTGTACTGTTGTTTATTTTCTTTTCACCAATGCTAGGGATGATTGGGTAAATATGAATTGCTTCTACTCGCTGTAAAACTCACAATGACCTCGATGATTGGGTAAATATGAATTGCTTCTACTCGCTGTAAAACTCACAATGACCTCGAGTACGTAATTTGAATACTTCAAGCAAGCAAACTCTCATACAAGTATAGTTAGATATTAACGCTATGCACAGCAGGCTAGAAAGAACAGCCAAGGCCTGTCCCTGCTGTACACTAGGATCAGGAGGCCCTGGTGCAGCCCCCCAAGATCTAAAGGCGGATTCCCACGTGAGCGTCCCTCCCTCAGTAGCGAGATGTTATTCTCACTCTGGGGCAAATGTTGCGAAGTGTAACCGTTCACGCAGCCTGGCGCCACACAACTGAATCGTGACACATGCAGATAAATAAATAAAGACATCGTAGCTCGCGTGGATGAACATATGAATGCATTGCGACTCATGCAAAAGAAAAATTTTCTCGTCGTACCTGATAATGGCCGTATAAAATTTTGTAATAAATAAAACAAATGAAAACGCGTCTAGGATACAGGGGTGGTAAGGGATATTACTTAAGAAATTATATCATTGCAAGTTCCCAATAGTTACAGCAAGCTACACTGTAGGTTCTGCATTCATGCATACTTGCATTCTGCAAAAAGTTGAAAGAAAAACTCCATTCAATCAACACTACATCATCAAAGCCTTCAAAGGTAAATGTTAGGTCAACCTGTCCGCACACACCAATTAGGAAATTAGTTCCGCATGCATAGGTTCGTGCCGTAGATAATTATTCTTTAAGTTCCAGAAGAGTGCACGATTGCCGTCAACCACAGATCTTCCGAACTTAACAATCAAAGACGAAAGGCCTGAGTGCAAGTGCAACCTCCCGACCGTCGTCATTTTAGGGTTAGGTCCGTTTCCTTGCGTTGATTGCATTTTAGAATAAAATCATGTTTGTATTTTCACACAAAAATACCGTGCTAAATGCAAGCTGCGATTTAAAATTCAGAGTAATTTCTTAGTACGTATATTCTGTTTAGTTTATACATATCTTAAATGGAGGTGGGCAACAAATTATTGGCGTATATGATAATGCATATACATTTTTGCTCATTTTCCATTCTTTTTTCTGTTGTTATTTCATTTCTTCAGAGATTCAGCCGTCTGTCACTCTGTCGTACCCCATGCCCTCTTCTCGGCTTCTCCCAAGTCAGCGCTGCATGATTTGCATTCGGAGATTTTCAGTATTTCTATCATCTGGTCGCCAGAGGTGACCGCTGGCAGATCTCTATGTGGATATCCTGTCGTTACCGGATTTAAGCAATCCCATGTGGACTTTGTCCCCTCGTGCCAACGTTGTATCTATGTTCGCCTCACACTGGTACGGGTCCGGCCAACGTTGCCAGCTCTATGTTCTCGTGAGAAACACTCGTTGCAGTGAAGATGTCTTTAGCAAGTGTTTTCCGGTATGGGAAACATAGAAGAAAATTATGAAGATTACAACGCAATTTACTACATGAAAAGTTTCCCGCTAGCGATTGTAAACTTAGAATAAACTAGCATGATGTGTATATTGTATTAAAGACACGATCACGATCAACTATGTGCACATGGTATCATGATACGACACCAATTATACCAATTGCATAGGGTATTATGTGATCGACTGCAGTTGTTATGATGTCGATTACAATATATTACGATGTAGATTACAAGCTACGATGAAGCCGAAACTAAAGTATTACACCTTCGATTTAAAGGTAAATTACGATGTTGATTATAAGGTGTAATGATTCCGATTATAGTATTATATGACATCGGTCATATATAGTCCCTTCCGTTCTCGACTTTAATGGATTAGTGTGCAGATAATTATAATTATACTAGACTGCCTGAGACCTCTTGGGATTAAAAACCTATCATAAGTATTCTATATTTTTCGGAACGATTTTTGGACTCGGAATTTGTTATGTCACTTTTTAAGTAGCAAAATACAGAGAGACAAATAATTTTTCTGAAATAAATGTACTGCCGAGCTCCATCCAGGATGTACAGTAGGGCTCTAAGAGCTTTTTCATCTCAATGATGAACTAACTAGAACCTGTAGTAGAACAATAGCAATAGTCTTCAGTTATATCTCAGACTCGTATCATCTTAATTTTCCCCTATCTGATAAAGAAGAGCCTGTGGAAATTTTACAGAACAAAAGAATTGTTCTTTAATTATGCCGCTCTCGGACCCGTATCATGCATATACGAGTGTTGAAAAATGTTCGAAGTCAGGCAGTGAATCTTCTACGAAGACCTACCCGCAGTACCTAGCAGCTTAAATTTGAACTGGACTCCATCTGCTATTAATCGCTTCCTATGTGGTATGCATCAAGCAAGCCCTAATTTCCTCCCTATCTAATGGTGAGGACAGAGTTACGGTCGTACTAACTAACGGAGGGGCAAGCAGATTATAACATAGACTAGTGGACCAGTGCGTGAAAAACATTCACGTAATAATCAATATGTTTGCTCTCATCTCCAACTTACCGTTTCCACATTTTCCCGCTCACGCTTATTAAATTAGCAGCTTTGATTCCCTTCTGCAATCTTTCTGCTTCAAGTCTTCCTTGTCACTGCATCGCATCGGCGCTCTATCTCTCTCCATTGGTAGAACGTCTACGTTCTTGAGACAATAGTATTCCCGTTCTTCTTGTACTTGCCCTATCCTCTGTCGTAATTAAACGTGCATCTACCAAAATAAAATTTTGAGTAAAACACTGTAATACACTTGCTTGAAACTCCAGTCAGTTAATATGCAATGTGAGTGCACAGTATCTATGATACTGTCTTCCAGTCTCAAATATCTGCTTCATTGAAGTGCTGAAATATTGCCTATGAAGCGAAATATGCTCCCTCAGAGAAAGACATGTAAGCTGGAAGAAATAATTGTCTACTACCCTTGAAATAATTGTCTACTGCCAGACGCATCGTGAATGCTCCGTTGATCATCTGCCAAAATTATACGTCGTGACCCGAAAGAAAAAAGTTATAAAATCGGACTCCAGAAGCTGCATATCTATTGTTCCCATTTTAAAAAGTGTTTCAAGAAGTGTTTCAAGACGTGCATTCAGATAAAGGGAAAAGGATGCCCTGTTCGCCATCTTCTGCAACCTGGTTATCGATCTTTATGAAAACGTAACTTAATTACAAAATCTTCGATCTGGCTTTTTTTTCGCCAGTTTCTTTAAGAGCGAACACAAAATAAATAAATGCACGAAGCATTTTATTATTATTGGATTTTTCACAGTAAGAGGATAGTGAAACACTCAAGAATTACTCAAACAATTTTACCGGGCTTAGTTGCTCAAGCATTTTGTTAAAGTATGTGAACAGTTTTCGGCAGGAATGCGTTGAACATAACGGCTAATGTTCGATTGTTTAGCTCTAAACGGAATAATTTAGTCCCATTCGCAGATTTAATTTTGTATCGCTTCTGAAATTAACCCTTCTAATCACTATTATAATCAAGTAACCCAGCTAGGGTTAAACTCTGTATCGCGACGTGGCTACCTGATCTCCTTAGCTTGCACTTATTTGTTTGTATAGAAATATTTTAGTATATTTTCCAGTAATGTAAATTTCTTGAGAAATCAGCTTAGTCCTTTTCGTGATAAAATACCTGATGTCAGCTTGGTTTTAGAGCAAGTACATACTATAGCTATAACGTGTTATAAAGCGAATGCACTTTTTGCTGTCTATGATACGCGTGCATGGCTGATAATCTGGCAGCCAAACCATAAGGGTGAACAGCACCGTAAAAGGTGGGGCAACGCTCCAGCCAAGTCCTCAGGCGGTACGTATCGTTAGGCAACAACCTGCCTGATCAGCTCGGCTGGTGTTGCTTTGTTATTTGCATTTTCAAACCGGAAAAACTTGGTATCGAGAATGCAGGGAGGCACCAATCGACAGC
>LQNS02276930.1:1736499-1749666 GCA_001587735.2 Parhyale hawaiensis | reverse complement strand
CACCGATTCACTCAGAGCGAATCACACTGCAACACTCTGAAACAGCCTCATATGAGCCTCTAGAGAGAGCCCCCGCCTCATATGAGGCGGCTCACGGCAGAAGTGTCGCGCAGTGTAAACGGGCCTTTAGAGATGCTCGCGCCTTATTTCCTGCCAGACATGGTGCACCTGGCCAAGATTGTTCTAATAGAATTCATTTGAGTTCAACTCAACTTCTAAACAAATCATACAAAATTGGATCGCTGTTACATAGTCTTCGTATCTAATACGGCGGGAAAGTCTACAATATAATAATAACCTAGCCTAACTTCACCTATCCAGACCTAACTTAACCTAGCTTCACCTAACCTAACTTAGCTTTACCGAACCTAACCTCACCAAACTTGACGCCAGCGGTTTTTATAATAACGATTTAGAGTTAACCAGGCCTCACCCACCTAACCTTACCTAAAGGTTTGAATCCTTGTGTAATTACATAGTCTATCTAACTTTTTGTACGTAAGCAATTTTTGTCCGATAGGCTTAACCCGAGGTACCTGAGTTTTGGACTTGGAAAAAGTTCAGAATAAAAAAAAAGGCTCCTATGCATATAGCCTAACCCTATTTCACTATCTTAACCTCACCTAACCTGATCTCACCATAAACTCACCTCCTCTAACCTTATCTAACCCAACTTCAAATAACCTAACCTAAGCTCTACTAAGCTAAGCTCACCTAACCAAATCTAACTGAACTTAACCTCATATAACCTATTTCAGGGGTTCTTGCAACCACGTTTATTCATCCAGATGCTTGGTCAAATAACTTGAATTTAGCTTAGCACAATATGGTTTAGTTTTAGTTTACTTAAGTATGCTGTATTTAAAATAAATGAAAGCATCTCCTACACATAGCTGCAATAGAAAATCGGACCTTTTTTCCTACCGGGGCTTTTTTCTGGATACCGCTAGCCTGACAAATACTCTTCAGTCTTCATCAAGGACTGTTGAACCAATGGGGAAAAGAGAAGATTTCAACCAGGTTTCTCTTGAGGACTAGACGTACCCAACACCGTACGTCACTAACCACTCTTCATCCCTGTTCTCTCTTGTCCTACCTGGAACCTTTAAAAACCGTAGTTTCCTCTGGAGTAAAAAAAATCTACCTTCTTCTCAGAATCCGCAGAAAACACCTCTGTCTGAATAAGCGCTTGATTACTTACAGGAGAAGACCCGCTCCACAAGATACACAAGGTTCAATCCACTTGGATTATTATTATTATTATTAAATCACACAAGGCTGGCGACGCAGGAACGGAGAAACTCCATGAGGTTAACAAACCCCCACGCAACCAGCCCAGCGGTTGGAGAAAACAATGAAAAAAAGAAGATCCAAGATCACAGAATAGCTCTGTGTACAGATCGTTTAAAGCTGCCAATACCAGCACCAGCAAAGACAGAGCCATCAAGACCATTCCAAACATCCACACAAGATGGAAAAAACNAAAAAACGAACGGGAATACTGGCCCGTACGGCATCGCAACGGTTCCAAGGCAAACTCATGAAGAGCACCAGTCCGCCGAGTATACCTCACCCGAACAAATGGATCTGGAAGACGTAATTCCTACGTGCCAGGCCCCTCTCTGCCTGTCTAGTCCTTCCTATCTCAGGATCGACCTTCCCGAGACTACAGTATTCTGGCCCAAAGGGTTATACTGGTCCATACCTTGGTCCATACATACCCTCGACTAGTTTGTGAAGACAAAACTGGTAACTATACTGGATCTCCTTAGGGCAGAACTAAAGATACTGTGATAGACTGCTAATTCCCGAGGAAAGATATCCTTGGGTTGACCGGCCTCCACCCTGTAATGGACCTGCATGCTGAGAAAAATTTTGATGCACATAGGTGTTGCACAGAGAAACATCAGGATGCACGTAGGTGTATCATGGCGTAGCACGGTGTGTCATCGCAGCAAACTGAAAAATATTTCAGTAAAAAAAAAAACATTTTCGCAAAACAGAAGTGAACAAAAGCTGTGTAGTTTTGTTACACGTGCGAAGCGAGATGCGGTTACTTACTAACACGCAGACCGGTATTGTAATTCAAAATTTCGTCTCTTCAGGTGCATCAATTTTACCTGTTTTTGATGCATCTTGGTGCATCATCGGCTTCGTCACCAAACCGAAACACATAAGTGCATCAGTGTCACCAAGTGCACCATAAAACCCAGTATGCATCAGCATGATGCACTTTCTATGTATGATTCACTTCTGTGTTTCAGTTTTGGGACAAAATGCATATAATTTTGATGCTTCTAATTGCATAAAAATTTTCTCTCCGTGTAACGCGGTTAGCGTTGCCATAACACCTCCCACTGGTCGTATCTCTGCTGTAGTACAACCTCTACATCCCACCATTCTGAATACTTGAAGCAACGTTTCGTCATGAAGAGACGTAGCTACTGTCTCGAGTCGAAGTCAAGTCTGAACTAATTCTCGTAAGATGTGAAAATTTGCCTTTACCTTGCCTATTAGATTATAGAGTACCTGTATCTTTTTATCGCACCGATATCTAATGCAGAATCTGCACTAGTAGCTATATCGGAATCGCATCTATACTTGAACCTCAGGGCAAGACTGCCCTCTTATGAGGACTACTATATCTGCCTTCGGCACACTAGTGCCGTCGTCTCTGCACTTGTATGTACAAAAAAAAAAAAAAAAAGAATCGGAACTCGACCATTTCTTCTCTCCTCCGCAGAATCCAGAATATTGGTAGCACTCTCGTAAATACAGAGTTTGTCCCTAAACTAGGGTTTTAGAAAACCAAATTCGGTTTTAATAAATTATTTTTCTTCCAACTTTTCATCCCCACAAAAGTATCAGCTTTAACCTTTGTGGCTTTCAAGAACTACTGCGGCTCTTATAAATTCGGGGCCCAGTCTGAGAAATTGAAAGGGATCCTAGCTATGCTGGACCCCGTCGCATATAAAGGCCTAGGCCTGTCATACCACTGCTAAGTTCAATAGGTAGCTAAAGAGGATTCTAGAACCCGAACACCCATTTCGAAGTCTTCAAACCTTCCAAAAATTTTCCCCTACTGTGAGGAATGAGAAAGTTTCTCCTTTTAATTTCAGATTTGAAATAGAATACCCCACGCTAGACCTCTGCCTTGTGTAGATAACAAGTGATCAAAACTAGTCCAGTCTAGCTGGAGTAAGGCCTTCCATAAACAAAATACCAAAATCAAACTTTTTGAACTTTCAATTCGTCACCACAATGCACGAAAATATTGCAGTATCCTCAGCAATAGACCAGTTTTTTTTACGATCCGTGACTCTCCAAACCTGCCGGCTTCCTATAGGACCGGCGCCATCTTGGCCGCCATCTTAGATTTCGGTCTAGACGACCAATCTGGCCCCGTAAAGTTTATAACTATTCCGCAATCTTCCTTTAATTTAGGGGAAAACGATCAGATCTTCCTCACCAGTTAAATGGTATCCTTACTAAGTTAGTCAAACTAATCCTTCTTCATGGAATGACTTAGCTCTAACGGTGAACGTACCGGTATATCACTATAAAGACAAATTCACTGTACATGGTAAATGAAGTCTAGACTCTGTATCCATAATAATTTCCAAAAATAGCTTAATTATTGTGTTCACCTCGATATCAGTAGCCCTTCCATCTGTGGAGGGCGTCGTTCTCTGACAACCATGTCTAGGGCATGTTTCACTGGTTTATTTCCACATAGTCTGATAACATATTATATTATAGTGCACTGTCTTTAACACGGTTTATTATTTAGGTGTGCAGGATTTATAAGAAGTCATTTGAAAAGTAACTGCGTTGCTGATCTTCCAATAACCCAAACACTCACTACCAGAAAAAGTTATTCCGGGAGACCTGCACCCCGGCCCCTGCAGTCTGTCCAAAAACGGACTAACTACCGCTCTGAGAGGACACTCGTGAAGACGCTGAAGTTGTCTTGTTGCACGGCAACGTGGGCTAGTATAGTTTATACGGACTGTGGTTGCCCCTGGGACTCCGCAAGGAAAGACACGCTATCCTCTGAGAACCCCAAGGGGCTCATCTTTTAAGGCTTGACACCTTAAGACAGCGTTCTGTCCGATCACGAGGGGCGCATTAGAGAGGCGTACTTTAAAGATGCGCCAGGAATGGTGATGTATTACAGATCACCAGCCCTGGTCAGATTCCTTTCACAAAGTCCGAACTATGGCCTTTTCAGAGAACGTCCTCCGAGAAAGGTAAAACCAAACTTTGGTTTACCTTTCTCGTACTTTGAAAGCTCGAGATGCTAGCATAATTGTACGAGCTCGGTTTTAAAACCATTGTTGTCATGGGTACAAATTCAATGCCAAACGAATATAAATTTGGTGAAACCCATTCCATTTGCAATCTATCTATTTCAAAAATGATTAGTTGGCGCCACTAAGAGAGCGAATTTAACCACATCTTAGATAATACGGACGGTGTGCTAACGAAAGTCTGGCGCAGTAGACTAGCGAATCTCGGCGAAAGATGCAGCATGTTCCAGTCTAAAAATTTTGAACAAATGCGTAACGTCATTTTTCGGACGATGCTTAGCTTTTCAAACGTTGCAAACTCATTCATGTGATTTTCGTAGGAACCCGCCTTTACTTTTAGTGCTGATCGTTGATACCCTCTTCCTCCTTTCCTTCCAAATCGCTGTTTCCTTTGGTGTTGTTCTGTGCTTAGGATTCGTGATTTCTTGACCGAAGTTAGTCGTATTCGATTGGATCGTCTTCTGCCTTCTTCTCTTTCATCTCTTTGAAATGCTTGGCGCCCTTTTTTCTACCAGTAGTACCTAGCACACTGACCAAAATTTAAGACACAGAATTCACTTATCTGAGTTGTCCATCAGCTTCAGACCTTCCGAAGGACATGCTACGATAAAATGTTGACCGGTGCGATGTACCTTATAATTATTGCGGCAACAAACGCTTTGACGTTCTGTTGTGTGGAGTGTACAGTAGGGCGCTACCCGACCTGACTCAAGTACAGTTCAGGAGTTGTGATGATAGTGCTTGCTGGTCTTGCTTTTGGTTCTGAATTTGTTGCTAAAGATGCATCATACCTGCAAGCTTAATCTTCTAACTATCTAATAAACAAAAGTTGTGAGTGATTAAAGTCACAGTGCGTAGTAGCTAAATTTCCATCTTGTGAGCAAAACTGAAATGTGAAACTTTCAACGGCCCACCAACGTGAAGAAAACGTCAACCTATCAAATTTCGTGGAAAAGTTCACCATATCTTGGATTCATACTGCAGCCATATCAGTATGAAAGATTAGGCGGTATATACCTAGTGGAGAATTGACGATATATTTCTGCTGCTCACCTTAACATTCCAGAGCCTGAAAAAAATAGCTACAGCTGATGAAAAATTCACAGAATGCACAGTAAAAGATGTGAATGCAAGCTCAATTAGCCTACATATGGAACTAGCTATCATCCAGTATTTATAGCTTTTGTGGTAAATTGTGTTGAATACCTAAGTATTCTGACAGTGAAAATTTTAATACCTACCCTAGTATAATGAATAACTCTTGAATATTATCATTGCTCTATTGAAAAATTATCTCTATAGCTAAATTGAAGCAATAGGCATCATTGTACCTATTCCAACGTAACTTTTAGAAATGGAGATATGCACACATCAATTTAACTACAGTACTGATATATTAACACACATTTAAATTGTTGACAGGGGAGACCTGCCGGATTAAAAAGAAAACTAATGAACATATGATTATTGGACAGTTTCAACTATATAGGTACTGATGTTAATTATGGGTGTGTGTGTGTTACTTGGGTGTACCTATTCCTAAGCGTAATACGCATTATTCTCGCACAGAAATTGTAAGGTAACTAATGTTAAACTAAATTTCTATTCCAGAGGGGCAATCCATTACTGAAGCACATTCGTAATGTGCCGTATGAGTACGGTGAGGTGGTACCAGACTATGTCATGGGTACCACAACCTGTGCCGTGTTCCTCAGCCTCCGCTACCACCGCCTCAACCCGCAGTACATCCATGACCGGCTCAAGGTCTTGGGACAGCAATATCAGCTACGGGTACTGCTTTTGCAGGTAGTTATCCATCCCTGGCGGGCTTTAAAACTATCCCAAGACTGTAATTAGCGATGATTTAATGTGTTAACCTCTTGTGTGTTAGTTCTGGTTTTCTATTGGCCCAAACTGAGAACCTTTGGTTTTGTTGATATTACCTATGTTTGGAGAACGTCATTCTCGATATAGAATTAACTGCGCTGTGTTTTTTTAGTTTGTTTCCTAGGTTATCAGTAATGATTTGGCCAAAACTGAAACTTTTTGAAATGGTCATCAACAGTTTACTGAGACAATTATTGTGAATTAACGTTTTAATAGTCAAAGCTTTCAGAAATTTACCGAATTTTACTTGATGGGCTATGGGGCAGCTTTTAAAATCTACCACTGCTCTGTCAAATTCCTTATTTCTTGAACGAATATTGCTTTCACTTTTATATTGAGCTCGTCCTACGTACACTATTGTGTTCCTAGTTCGTTACTTGACTGTCTAAAGTGGTATGTACATCAGAGGGTAAAGCTCCAATTTTTGCTGTAGCGTGGGCACTGAAATAACACTTCATGAAGAACATCCTCTTGGTTGTGTCTGGGTAGCTTATGAAGATGGGACTGAGATTATTTTTGCTGGTGCTGGTACCGTAAACTCCATGAGAAATGAACTGTGAAATATCGTTTTGGCGCATAACCTATGCCGTGAAGCTATATCGTATTTCATGTTTTGCAGCTACGGTATGTGTGAAGTTGAAAAATTTTCCGATTTCTTACGAAAGTTGGCAGTGCTCGAGGTTCGGAACGTTTGTTTAGCTACTCGTTTGTTCTCAGCAGCTGCTCAACCTGCAGATGGGCACATCATGCTAGCAGATTAGTATCCCAGCAGAGTTTGCTTTGGTTTGTAGCAAACAAAGTGTGCGGCGTGCCTATAGTTTGAGATGGATAGTCTCATCTACTGCTGTTTTGGACCCAATGTGACCTTGATTATTTACTGCCTTTTCGACTCGAGAAAGACATATATACAGCAGTTTTCACCCCCACCAAATTCATGTAGCTATATCTTGCCACCCAAAAACTGCCGGGATGAATCTAGTTATCACCACAGTCTCATTCAGGCAGTCAGGTTGGTTGACCTTTATCTAAGACATTCCAAAAGTGCTGACTCGACACTTTCAGCCCTGCTGGTCCCCTCATGGCGGATGATGGGCTCATTCCGCAGCTCTCCACTAGGCGTCCAAGTTGCGTACTATGACCGAGTTTAAGTGCACTTAATTGATTGAAAATTTATGTTGAACGCTTTTTGTGTATAATATTGTTAAGTAGTTGATAGTTACAGTATATCTGTATTTTTCTGGATGCTTTTCTGTCACATTACTTGCATGAAATCACTTACGCAATGTTCAGTTTGAATGCTCGTTTAAAGACCCAAACAAGATATAGGACGATTTAAAATGCCCGAAGTAAGACGATCTAAATATTCTCCAAGTTTGAGGATCTAGGTTTTCCCCCTAGTAGCTGTGATGATATAAATGATCCGCAAGTATAACGATCTCGATGTACACCTACATTTAGAACGGGAATAATAGCTGTAGCACAAAATTGACAAGATCTCATTTTTGCACGATTAAATTTTCATGAAAACTTGCAGGGAAATCGTGACCTCTTATGGCAACACTGTTGACTTTGTTTGCATTTTGCTATCTCTCCTGATTGACAACTCTGCATTTTTTCTCTTTTTGAGGTGAACGACAATAATAGCTTCTTGTATATTCTGCTAAAATGGGACGTGGATAAGCTCTAATTACCGAGGAGAAAGAAACTGTCATCGAAGAAACTGCTAAAGGCACCTCTCCTGATGTTATTACCCGAAAATAAGATGCCATATTGACCTAGTTATAAGATTCTTGAAGGACCCTTTACCACTGAAAAAACTATCAGATGCTGGGCATTCAAGGACTGTTACTGATAAGAGACATGAGAAATGTGGTTCATCAACTACGTAAAAGATCCGGGCAAACGAGTAAATCAATTTTTACGGCTGCTGGGCTTCCTAAAGCGCTTAAAACCACCAGAAATGACATCCTTTGCTCCCTTGCTTCTGTCAAATCCCCTCTGAAATTGCTTCATCTGGCCTCAAGACATAACACTTTGAGGATGGAATGGGCAGAAAAATACATGAAGATCAACATGAGTCATGTTCTTTTCTCCGACAAAACCCGGGCTGGGTGGAGTAAAGGTTGGGTGCTACCTGGAGGTGAGTGTCATCAACGCGTAAAACGTCAACAACAGGGAAGTGGCGTTATGATATGGGCTGGTATCATAGGGGATCTACTTGTACGTCCGGCTACGTGAAAATTCCATCTGTTTCAAATTGTTACAGGACGCCTTGGTCCCATAGCTGGATGACATACCTTTTTTGTTGTTTCGAAACTTGATTTTCATGCATGATAATGCGCCTTCTCACTCTGCCCGTACTACCTTCCACAGCATTTCTGAACTCTTTGGGGTTCCATGTAGAGAAAAGAAACTGATGGTTTTGTCACCGTGCTCACCTGATCTAAACCGAATTGAAAACTTCTGGGCCCTTCTGAAGAGGGAAATTTACGCAGATGGAAGGCAGCACAACTCAGAATCTGTCTTGTGGGATGCTGTTGCTGCAGCAGCAAGGGCAGTTCCACATTCTGCAATAAACTAACTGGCTGCATGGATTCAAGGATTATGGAAGTTATTGAACGTAATGGGGGTCATGTTGGCAAATAAGACTTTTTCAGTCATTGTAAACTTTTGATTAATGATTTCTTGTTTAATACATATATTTCTCATTTGTGTTGTTTATTTTTGCTCCTTTGGTGATATAAAACTGTAAATATTTTTTTTAGTCAATAAAGCTATCACCGGTGCTCAGTGAAATTAGTAAGATTGACAAAAAAACATAATTTTCTAGAACCAGCACGATTAGTCGTTTGAAAATTCACAGACACGATAAGCATCATAAGTTTACCTTTCTGTGAAATAATCGCTAATATTTATTGCTAAATTGTCGAGATGTGGTCCATTCTGCGATACAGCTGTTATTTCTGTTCTAAGTGTAGTATGAGGACCTAAATATTCGCCATATTGACCCAGTGCTCTGCTGCAGGTTGATGTCAATGACCCCCACAAGGAGTTACAACAGCTGAGTCGCATCAGTGTGCTGGCGGATCTGACGCTCATGCTGGCCTGGAGCAATGAGGAGGCCGCCCGAATCCTGGAAGTGTATAAGATGTTCGAGCACAAACCTCCAGACCTCATCATGGAGCGCCAGCACACCTCAACCACCGTTAGGGTAGGTCTTCCAAGTTAGATGTTATGTGCAGCTTTTTCAGATATAGCAAAATTCGTTGCCCACAGCTCTGAGGCAATATGAAGCAGTAATGAAAGCAATGATAGAGATTATCTTATTACTTTTTTAGCCCTTTAATTTTTTCTGTTTTCTTACGACAGTCTGCTTATCCTATGTAACGAGCAGTTGCGGTTCCCTAGGGGGAGCTACCATAAGCTAATTTAGCCCCAGCTAGGCCTCCGGGACATTTTTCCCTTGTGGTTACTTTGCTTCTTTCCTTTTCTTCACTTTTACCACGGTCTTAGCTCTGTTTTTCTTCCGCTTCGTTCCCAAGTTGCCGCCTCTGCGGTTGTCATCCAGCGTGACAACACTTCCGTGAACTGGGTCTACGTTACCATTTAACTACTCCCTATCTCTTGTATCTTCCCCTCTTTGGTTGCCATTGTCGTGAAAAAAATAGGTTTAAATTTTCATTCTAATATAACTATGTGTGAGTGCATGAATGAATGATATAGTTACTCAGTCATGGAGAGGTTAGCAAACAAAAGCTTGTACAAGGTATCTCTTTTTTTTTCTAAGTTGAAACCCGTGTTTTAGTTTACTTCTACTCGCAGTGGGATGTTGAAGTGTCGCAATCCCATACTGAGAATCGCCTCTTTGCTAGACTGGTGCGTTCTTGCGGGGCTTGCTCTAAAGGCTAAAGTTAAAGTCAACATTGGGAAACCCCCACGCACTGGTCAGGCAGGCGCCCCAACACAGCTCGCATGCCAAGCAATTGCCGACTCAGCACGCCGGACGTCGCAAAGCTCACCCGACACTGGCAGGCTCAATCCGGACACCTCTAGCACAGAAGTCAGACACGCACGGCATGCTGCTGTATCAGCACTTCTGGCGGACTCTATTGACGGGGTTTGTCCCTCACCAGAGAGGGGATGATCGGGGGGATTGCAGTTGTTACAAGAGCCTTCCGTCCTTGACGCCATAACTTTGAAAGTCATTGGTCAACTGCAGCCGTGCTCTCCTCTTGGGCCAGCTGGCTACTAACTGTAACCCGTAGGTACTAGATGATGTGGATTGTCTAGTTTAATGTGTGTGGTCAAATTGATTGTACTTTCCGTAGGTAATCTTTTCATACGGTATTATATCATCAATTTGGTGTGACCCAGGTTGTGTTGCAGAATTTTATTCAACAGTGCTGTGCATCGGGTAGGATGCACTTTTGAATGCTACAAATTCTAAGTCTGAAATAAGGCTGTGATAAAATCTACGACCTTCTTATTACGCGTTGGAGAAATAAATCATATTAGTTCCTGCCTCTGTTAATGAAGATATTCACGAAAAAGTCAGTGTGAAGAGTTCATCACTGAACGGCTTATAGAGATGAAGAATACCTCTCAGCTTCAACCAGGCAATTAGGTCTGTATCGGACTTCTTTAGATTCCTCGTTGTCAACGTTAGAAATGGAAAGAGAATTATTTTGGTTTATATATTTGTTTCGAGTAGCCCAATTCGATTTTGTGATTTCCAGACTAAGAAACTGCATTTAATAAGTTAGCTGATAGTTAGGTTGCTTTCTGTTGATGCGCTCTACCTTTTATAATGAAATTCGTCAGAATATCGTTTGCCTCACGACCCAAGAGGCGCCTCAATGACTTGGTATCACCCGCGAACGAAATGAGAGACGTGATAATGTTTTCGTTGAAGGCTTAAGTATATTTGTAAATACGTATATAGATGTCTGTCCACCCAATAAATGGTTGAAGGAGTTGAGCAATGTTTATAATTTTTTACAGGGAGTCTGGTGGGTTGCCCTCGATGTGACCCATGCCAAAAAAAAACTGAAAATAGCTGGCCAGTAAAAAATGACGGCGATGAAATTTGTTCATCCAGAAGCAGGTAGAAGGAGCAGCGCTATGTTCATGAATTTTTGCAGGGAGACTGGTGGGCTGTCCTGAATGTCACCCATGCAAAAAAGAAAAAAAAAATAGCATTAGCTGGCCATACAAATTACGGCAAAGAAATTTGCTCTCCACCCAAAAACAGGTAGAAGGAGTTGAGCTTACGTTTATGATTTTTTGTAGGGAGTCTGGTGGGCTGTCCTCGATGTGACCCATGCCAGAAAACAAGGATGAGCTGGCCATCAAAAATAACGACAATGAAATTTGTTCCCACCACGGGTGATGGTCTTACGCCACGAGGCGTTCTAGTTTGTAGATGTGTCTGACTGCAGTTCCTGCTGAGAGGGTTAGTTTCTTTATTAGGTTTTGTACATTTCCCCTTCTGTTCCGTAAGGTGGGCAACCCGAATGGTACCTAGTAAGCGTCCGGTCCTATGGGACACTTCTACTGCTCCCGTGTGGGGAGCCACGGAAGAGACCCATTCACACGGGTGTCTCTTTCTTATATTTTCTTCTCTCTTAACTGCCACGCGTCCCGAGTGCCTTCTCCGCAGGGGATGTAGCATCTGGCCGCGGTTCCTGCTGAGAAGGTTAGTTTTGTAGAGTTAGGTAGGTTCCCTATATTTCCGATCGAGGTGCCCAACTTTTCCTACGGGGCTCTTGCCTCGCCCGTGTGGAGGGCCACAGAAGGGAACCGTCCGCACGGGCGCTTCTTTCTTCTTTTCTTTTCGTCCTTCATCTCTTGCCACCTGAGCACAACGTTGTGGTTCCGGCTGTAAGCCGAGTAATTCAATCTTAGATTGCTGTTGATTGTCTAAGTTTCAGAAATAGCGGGACAATACCAATATAATAATAACTACTGCCACGCGCCTTTTTGTCAGTTGTAGCGCACTGATCACTTTTATTCTAACAGAATTCGCAAGAGTTCAGTTTGTGTTCTCAAGATTGTGATGCCGGAGGTTGTATAACTTTGATCGCTATTGATCATCATTACCTAAAATAGCGGGAAAATCTCAATGTAACAATTTATGATGACAAGATTTTGTGTATTAAGAAAACTACATGACCGCATTATGGCACATCGTTGCAGCTGGTCGATGCGCTGGCGAGTATTCACCGCATCAGCAGGCCCGACGCCATGACTCTCCTGTCTAATTTTGGATCGCTGGAAGGTAAGTTATCACTCTTCATTAAAGAAGTTTCGAGTTTCTTTTTAAATTTTGAGTAAATTATAGCTTGGCAGCTTTGCTTTTTTTGTGGTACTGTAACCACAGTCGAACTAGCATAAGAGTGTCCCACCGCTTAACGTAAACCAACTCATCGGTGACGTCACAATTCACTGCGGCCAATCAGGGGAGTCATTCCTAAAACGGACTGAGCAAGGTGGAGCTGAAGAACTCCTTCATTCGACTGTTGTGTGCATCGGTATTAGGTGGAGGTGTTCAGCGCTTAATAAATTTACTGTCTGTGTTATAAACAAGTTAGTCTTACAACCTGTTCGCGCGATAGTCTTTAGCAAGTGGCATTTCTGCTGATCTGAACATTTGTTGCCGTTTCGTTCCCGCAGCTAAAAAAGGGTACAGCTTCTTCAGTTCTATATACCATACCATGAAATTTCAGCTCCGAATTGCGATGGTAAAGATAAATATACTTTCTGGCTTATGTGTTCGAAAGTCGAAATATTGCAGTTTCTGAAGCCCATATTGTTTACAAACGTATTCAGTATTATTTAATATTCTTTTTGGTCGTGGTATAGGACAGGTTCAATTTCGGATGGAGTTTTAGTTCTTGTCGTGCATCACATATTTCGCTCATGCTTTGCTAAGTAAATTTCTACATAGCAGTTGAAACTTTACGCTCAGCCG
>LQNS02276930.1:1721199-1731846 GCA_001587735.2 Parhyale hawaiensis | reverse complement strand
GATCACCATTTCTTGTGGTTCTATTTTTTTCGCCCGTCATTTTCAGGGATGGTGTGGCACTATATAGCCGACAGTTATGCCTATGTACGGCTTTCTAGCACTGCTGGTTGTCACACAGGAAGTTTTTAGTGCCAAGTGGACGGCTACTAGCATGGTGGACGGGTACTAGACATGTTATGGTACCCTACGGCAGGTGGGGTATGCCTTCCCATTTAAGTCGTCTCAAACCCAGCCTATTAATACTTTGTCGTGTCTCTGGTTGTACAGCGGCCGCATTTCTTCCAATGCTCGGCTCGAACGCATCAATTGTAGTCAATGGCGACCTCCCTTGATGGTAGCGTGTGGTTTCAGCAGCTCACAGCTAATATCGTTCCAAAAGCATAGCAGAAGCTTTGATGCAGGAGAGTGTTCTTCACCTACAACATCAGTAGCATTATGTACATCAGAAGCGTCTAAACGAATCTTTACATGTATGCGACAGAGCATGGCCGCCCCAAGTCTAAAAGTAAAAAATTCTGTGTACTTCAGCTGCAGATTTCCTTTTAATAAAGCCATGCACTAAAATTTCTCGAAAATAGTACTTTTTTGCTCAGAATTCAACATGTTTTTATGAAAAAACAAAGTTGATACTTCAGCGAAATGACCTGCACTGATTTTCAAGCTCACTTATAGTACTTCCCCAAAGTGCGTTACCTATTTGAAACTACACGCATGTCGTTCTAGGAACGTAATTTCTAGCGAAACAGCCCGAACTCCTTCCATGTCCTAATAGTACAATTACGGTAGCTATTTAATTAGTCTTCTAACTGACTCTTTGTTATTATCATCATTATATTCCTGGTTTCACCACCACACCCACGTCACATGTCTCATCAGTATATGAATGTTTCATCTCGGCATTCCTGCCGGAAACTCACAGTTGGCTGAGTGCGCTATTACTGGCAGAAAAAAGGCGCAAAGAACAGAAAAGAGAGCAGAGGTGCCCCACCCACTGAGTCGGCTAGCTCGGTCAACAGCCGATCCCGCGGAACAGAAAAAGAAATATGAATTTCTTAAAATATACGATGACACCCAGGTGTATTCATAGAGGAGTTTTTTGAAAGTTGCTCGAGCGCAATAGCACGAAAGCTTGGGGTCAAATAAATGAGAAAACCCAGAAGACTTTAAAAAAACTCCTCTATAAAAAGAAATATATATATAAAGAGAGATCATACCCAACCTAACCTTTTTAACAGGAACCGTGGCCAGCAGCAGCGGAGAAGGCACTCGGGACAGCCCTTCAAGGCTTGGGTTTGTGAGCCATATAAATTGTGGCAGGGAAAGGGGCCCAGCAAAATATACCCGTGAGAGCTGGAACTGTCTCATTCGCAAGGAGTGGGCCGCCTAATACCGTACAGTGCGGTCCATGTCACATGCATACTCTATGTTATGCCAAACCAGAATGGAATATTTTATGAAACAATACCAACAACCATCAAGTTCAAAATTGCAAATTAGGGCCAGTTCACACGACAGTCTTCCCAATGAATTCTTCAGTTAATCATCCGAAAGCATAGAAACAGACAAACGCATAGATTTCCAAAATCTAATTTGCTGCACACTTCAAAACATCAGAAACTGCACTTTACTAGGCACTTGCCAGACCAAATGACTAGTAGGCCAACATTTAGCTACAATAAATCTTTCATTAGACACACAGTTGTGATTACAAGGACAAAACAACACTTTCGGATGATTAGCTGAGGGCGAAAGCTGTAAAGACCGACCAAGAAACCAGATGCGCGGCTTACCTCAACAATGGCATCAACAGGACAGGCCTCCTGACAGAAGCCACAGTAAATACATTTGGTCATGTCGATATCATAGCGGGTGGTGCGCCGAGCCCCGTCCTCTCGCTCCTCTGCCTCAATAGTGATAGCCTGCCGAGTACAATAGGCGTCAGTGTGTGAGACAAACTCACAGGCGCATGTGGCCAGGACTTATTCAAGTTTGATGCAAATTTCACATCTTAAGCTCACTACAAAAGGGACTTTTGTACGACTGTGCAGTCACTAACACTAAAAGATAAAGATGTTAGCCATGCAGTCACATCACATGCATAGCTACACTGAAGTCGTCTAAACGAAGGAAAGCCCCAACAGTCAAATGCCTCATGGACTAAAACTGTAAACAAGTTTTGCCTTGATTCACAAGCCTTCCAGCAAAACAGAGAATTTACAGACTCTGCAACAATTAACTAAAGTCAAAATAATTCGGCTCGTGAAGCGAGTTCTTGAACAGATTAGGCTTGTAAGGCGAGGGTTCACTGCAACATTTCTTTGCGTATTGCACAATTAGCCTAGTGGATGTTAACAAAAGAGGGCTACTGTGCGACCCTTGTGAAGAGTCGACGTATTTAATTTAGGCACTTGATGCTTAACGTCGACAATATTTACACTACAGAGCATTTCTGATACCTAAGGATTTTACGAATTATATTGAACATTTTACACCTCCATCTCAAAAACAAAGGAGAAGGGATATACACAATGACGATCTAAATGTCGAATGCGCACACCAAGGTGTTCCCACACAGCAACAACGTGCATGGAATAGAAAATCGGGGAAAGAAGAGGAAGAACAGAACAAAGCATCATCAGTAGGTGTATAAAAGAGAAAGGAAGCATAGAAGGCAAGGAAGGAAGGAAGCATAGAAGGCAAGGAAGGAAGCATAGGAGGCAAGGAGGAAAGACGTTGCGAAGAAATAGATAAGGCTAAGGTAACCCGAAGGGTCCCCTGGGGTCGCTGCTCTCCATAACATGAAATGAGCGAACCTAACCAACATAACGCTATGGCCCCTATGAGGGATTTTATAAATATTTGCAGTGATACAAAAATAGAAATTCCAAGCCAATTATATACCTCCGCCAAGGAGGTTATATTTTTGTCGGAGTTTGTCTTGTCTACCTGTCACCTGCTCATTCTGCTCCCCGTTTCCATGCTCAACAAAATAATCATCCCATCAGCACGACAGATTTCTCAATCATAGACTTTTCTACCCCACTCGAACTCACCACACTGGAATTACTCTACATCCATAGTGCAAAACCCAGTCTCAACATAATGACTTCGGCTGTACCTCTACACACGGTTCATGCCTGACCCATTGTCTTCCGACAGTACAAATGCCGACATCGGGACCCTCCAAGCACGCTCCATTCAGCTGCATTTTAGACCTTGCCCGATTAACATCTCACCTCCCTACATTTTGGAAATAAAGAAAATTGATAGATTAAATTAGAAAATTGTTACTTTTGAAGATGGGAGACATTCCCGAAACGTCAAGTTTTATTTGAATAGTCGACTTAATATTTTGAATTTGTATGATGTTCTGAGCTTAGTCTCTTTCTTTTATTTACTCCTTGTCGACCCATAGTTCATAAGCCGTTATGTTCTGGAGCATGGTCGATGCATTACTACTTGTTGACCGTGCTCCAGAACGAACCATATTGTGCGTTCTCTTACGCGACTGACTGCGGGAAACGCACGAATTTTACCGTTTAAATTTCATTTATTGCATCGGATCTTTTCTTTAAAAATTGCCCCATAGATAGGAACAATTTCTCCGATTGCGTGCAGAACCATTTAGCTTCCGCTTTTTTGCAAAATGTTCTTTATTGGCTTCATATACCTCTTCCTCCTGAAAATAAGATTCCCGGTTAATAAATCAATAGCTGATACAATATTAAACAGGTATGGACAGTTTGGCGCATCAGTATTCAGAAAGTATGAAAAATTTTCCAGGAAACTTGAAGAATCAAAATTAGACGTCAACTTCTTAATATGCTGCAAAGCTCACCAAGTCACCCCGAAATTCCTTCGTTTCCGTCTATACCGGCAATGACTCCAGAACAGCCAAGTGTACAAGTCATGGCAAGCAAAGCTCTTAGATTTAGAAATTCAAACCCAGCACAGTAATATAGCAATCCATGCAAATTCCGTTAAGCACTTTTTATCTCAGATAAAGAATTCATTTTCGTTCCTCGATTATCTCAGCATAGTTCATTTTGTACAGTGCAACAATAGGAAATTTATAGATAGAACTAAATCCGTCCACAGCAGAAAGTTAAATGCATTAGGGGCATCTCTGAACCTAACCTCCTGTAATCTAGACAACGTAATATTCAACTACTCAAGTGTAACCCTTCAACCACGCCTCAAATTTTTATTGTTCTTTGGTCTGGAATTCTGCCTACCCGTATTCAGACCGGATTACTATAAACATTTCATTGGTTTTGAAAGCTTGACCAACGGACTGAAATCTCAACTACTGTGCCCTAAATTTTCATTTGCCGAGGTAAAGAACAAAATCAAAGAAACTTGTAAGAGCATATTCACCCTGTACAGTCAACATAAAGTGTTCTCTAAAATTTTTTTCTAAATCTGATTTATCTCTGTTATCAAATTTCAGCTAAGAAAACTCAGTTGTAGTATGTAGACCCGACAAAGGGAGAGGTGTAGTTATTCTGGATAGGGATCAGTACAATCAAAAAATGAATAACTACCATTTGAACAGACACAACCAGGTTCACTCTTTACGATCCATATACCGATCCCTTTAAGCTTACACTTAAATTCACCGATAAAATTCATAGATTCCTGAAAAAGCTGTTATACAAGGGCATTATTTCAAATTCGACTTACAGTTCACTATACAATTCAGGTGCTTCCCCTTGAGTCATATACGGGCTTCCGAAGGTACACAAAACCGGCACCCCCTTACGACCAATTCTAGCAGCGTATAATACTCCATCCTATCCCATTGCAAAGTTTCTCATGCCATTAATGGAACCCTTAACAACTAATCAGTATACATCATGTAATTCTTATGAATTTAGAGACAGTATCAAAAACCTTCAATTGCCGCTCAATGCCTACCTTTCCAGTTTCGATATCACCTCTCTCTTCACCAACATCCCCGTAGACGAAACAATAGATATTTGTAACAAAATTGTTGATAACACAGTCTTATTCCACAACATGGATCAACCTACCTATAGAACCTTTCTCTGTCTTGCCATTAAAGATTCTTTTTTTCTATTTTCAACAACAGACTGTACAAACAGGTGGAGGGAGTTTCCATGGGCAGAACGGTCGGACCTACGTTGGCAAATATCTTTTTATGTCATCCCCTTTGGCTAAACGATTGCCCAAACAACTTCAAACCGATCCGCACTCTTTTTTGCAGTACAGTATTTGAATAGCAAACATCCAAATATTAAGTTCACCGCGGACAACCAATCTAACAATTCTTTAGCTTTTCTAGATGTCTTAATAACTAATCAAAATTCAACATTGACCACTAGCATTTACAGAAAACCCACATTCTCAGGTCTCTGGACAAGTTTCTTCAGTCACTGCTATGATCAATTCAAAATCAATGCAATAAAAACTTTACTATTTCGGGCATACCATTTGTCTTCTTCCTACCTCGCATTTTCAAATGAAATAGACTTTTTTAGATCATTTTTAAAAAATAACGGTTATCCACACTATCTTCTGGACCACTACTGCAAACTGTTCCTTGATAAACTATTCGATTCAGGCATTACTAAACCTTCTGTCAGTAAATTAGACTTACATTCGCTCCCCTACTACAACAAGGACTCTGTCAACACGGTTAACACTCTCAAAACTTTCCTCTCTGAAGCTTACCCGCACATTAACTTCAAATTTTCATACAAGAACTCCTTCACCATTGGGTCTTATTTTAAATTCAAAGACAAGCCTCCTACACCTCTCCTGTCTAGTGTTATCTACAAATACCAATTCAGAAGCTGCAATGCTTCGTATATAGGTAGCACTGGACAACATTTAAAAGCTCGAGTCGATCAACATTTAGGCGTGTCCAGTAGAACAGGTCTACTCCTCGCAAAACCTGCTCATTCTGCTCCCCGTCTCCATGCTGAACAAAATAATCATCCTATCAGCACGACAGACTTCTCATTTATAGACTTTTCTACTCCACTCGAACTCACCACACTGGAATCACTCTACATCCATAGAGCAAAACCTAGTCTCAACATAATGACTTCGGCTGTACCTCTACACACGGTTCATGCCTGACCCATCGTCCTCCGACTGTACAAATACCGACATCGGGACCCTCCAAGCTCGCTCCATTCATTTGGATTTTAGACCTTACCCGATTAACATCTCAGCTCCCTACATTTTGGAAATAAAGAAAATTGTTTTAATTTGATACATTATATTAGAAAATTTTTACTTCTGAAGATGGGAGACATTCCCGAAACGTCAAGTTTTATTTGAAGAGTCGACTTAATATTTTGAATTTGTATAATGTTCTGAGCTTAGTCTCTTCCTTTTATTTTTTTTTTATATTATTATGTTGGTTTTTCCAGCTATTTCGGAAACCAAGACAATTAATAGCGATCTAAGATGATTTACTGGGCTTACCGCCGGAACCAAAACGTTGTGCTCAGGTGGCAAGAGATGAAGGACGAAAAGAGAAGAAGACAGAAAAAAGAAGCGTCCGTGCGGACGATCCCTTCTGTGGCCCTCCGCACGACCGAAGGTAAGAGCCCCGCAGAAAAAGTCTGTCACTTCGATCGGCAGCCCACCTCGCGGGACAGAAAGGAAATATAGAAAACCTACCTACTCTACAAAACTAACCTTCTCAGCAGGAACTACGGCCAGATGCTACATCCCCTGCGGAGAAGGCACTCGGGACCCTCGGGTGCGTGATGCTCAAACATATTTTGGCAGGGAAAGGGCCCGCCAGAATATGCCCGAGGGCTCAAATTTTTATAGCCATTAACCATCGACGAAATTCCGAGTGGATAGAAGTACGTAAACGAAACTTGTATCCTGTATACCATCTGCTGATGAAAGTAGACTAACAGGGTGAGCACTGGGATATAAATCTTCAGACACGATTTTCTTGCAAAAATATTGAAGAACTGCTTGTCTGATCTTCCGTCATTATACTGGGTATCTAAAAAAAAAGTTACATTTTCTATTGGCTGCCGTTTCAATACGCATCAAACAAAAGAATAGATCCTATATGGGCTGGAAATGTATCTTATATACCGAAACAGCAGCCAATCGAAAATGTAACATTTGTTTCTTGAGACACTCGGTAAGTGCTGACAACTGCTTTCGTCTTGCTGCACGAGAGCAGTTCAGCCAGTAGAAGGACTCCAAACGCCAGCTTCGATCACGTGACAAAGCCATGCGTTCACTCGCCCAGAGAGTGCTTGGGCTTGCTCCTCTCATTAGAAGCTCCTCGGTAGAAAGTAGTAGTATCAGATAGTTTAAGCCTCCCAAAATAAGTACTAAGCTTTTATTATTATCAAAACTTCACGCTTGAGCTCCCACGGACAGGTAATACAACCCAAGCATCTTGCAACACCGGGAAGCCCAAGAGAGGAGGTAAAGGAAGGGACATATAGGGTCATATTCATAAAAAAGGATATGCTTATACTTGCAAAATATGAAGGAAATCCTAGTATTCATAAAAATCTCAAGCAAAACCTTATGCTTGTAGAGCAAAAGCAAAACCTTACACTCGCATAGTAGTAAATGGTTATACATAAACAAGACCTTTTACTTCAAATGAAGAGCATATGCATTAAAAAGGCTGAGTCTGCTCAGTAGTAGACTTCAGTTAGAAGTAAAAGGCTGTTTTGTCCGATTTTCAGCACGATGACCCATTTTGTGGATATGAGGCATGTTAATTAAACATTACATGGCTCGTTGACCTACACTTATCATTATCTTGAGCCATCATTCCGTTTTTCAAAATCAAATCCACAGTAACTTGCGGAGAGATTTTTAGGTAGCTACCAAAAAAGAAACTCGGGGAGGCGCCTTGTCATCTGTCCATAGAATGAAGATATTTTTGCGTTTTCTCAGTGGTCCTGGCTATCAAAAATGTATTGGTCAAGAACTTGATGTTAGCCAAGCTACGGTATCACATGCACGGACGGTGAATACAGTTGTTAATCGAAATTGGCGTATTACTTGGAAATCTAATCCGTAGAATAAATGAAAGTACTGTTGCAACGATAAAAATCTTTTTTTTTTTTTACTTTGTCATTATTAAAATGGACAATATGAATTGTAAAACTCTCAGACCAGGCCGGTTCCAATAAAAATCATCTTAAGTGAGATCTGCAAAAACAAAGTATGTACATTAAACTATTTTCTAAGTTTCGAAATAACAATTGCAAAATTCCGTACTTGGGCAAATGAGTATATGCTATCCTATATAACTAGGTAAAAGAAAGTGGTAATAGAAAAAAGCATAAAAATATTCAAGGAAAATTTTTAACTACTATACTGCAAGCTAAAAAAAACAAAGAACTAGTTTACATGGTTAGGTTCGTGGGACTCTACGGGTATTTACACAATAGACAGGGGCGGGAACGATTGGTCGATGTTCAAGGAGGGGCGTTCAGTTTTTATGTACATTGATTCTAAAATACGTAAGTCACATTGAGTCTGTACAGTGTCTATTATAGTGAGAAATTACTGAAATGAAGTGGGTGGTTGTTGAGCTCAAAGTGATCACGAGGGTTAGAGTGCTGTCTGACAGTTACGAGGTCTATTGGTTCAAAAAGATGTGCCTAAATGTTAAGAAAAGCGAACTTTGGACTGCTTGATACTGCTTCCAATGTACGAGTCATTGCAGACCTCGTATTGAAATTTATAAATAGTCATGAATGCAGATCAGACGGTACGGTGTCCATGAATTTAAAAAATGACTTTACAGCAAATGAATTTGAAAGAGAAAATCATAAGTGAATTTGTGGATAAAAATCCAGTAAAATGTTTCAAATATTGCACTATTCTGTACGAAAGAGGTCCGATGTAGGCAAGCGGAACGTAAACTTCATGTCTGGGTACAGTAGCAACTGAAGTTTGTGCGTTATGCTTTCTTTTTATAAGGATTCGGAGATAGCTATCGAGCAGGAGAGTGGGATACCCATTCTTTTTGAAGAATATTCTTAGGAAATTTATTTCTTCATTGAAATAGAAGCAAGAAGATGAAAGTTTGTATGCTCTATGGAGTAACGTGCGGATAGCATTGATCTTATAAATAAGAGGTGTGAAACTGAAGAAACTAGTGCCTAAGCCTGTGAATGTTGGTTTTCGATATATTGATGTAGAAAAGTATGTGTCGTGTCGTTCAACTGTTACATCTAAAAACAGAAGTTTGCTGTTCTTTACTGTGTCCAATGTCAAAGATACCTATGTTTGTGTGTCGGTCATTAACGTATTCCAGAAATTTACTGCAATGAGAGGGGTCAATGAAAACTATGAACGTGTCGTCCAAATAAGTAAATAACGGCGGTAAAAAACGGGTTTGAATTGCAAGGGGCAGTTATTCAAAAAGTTTTCTTCTAGTTGGTTCAAAAATGCGTTTGCAAGTACTGGGGCCAGGGGATTACCCATAGCTAGGCCTTCTACTTGTCTATGCAAAGTTTCATTAAAAACGAATAAAGTATCCGCAACTGAGAGTTTCAAGAAGTCCATAAAATTACATTTGTTAAAACCAGCTAAAAGAGACACCGAAGAGAAAATTTTATCACCGCACGTTACTCCATTGAGCATACGAACTTTCATCTTCTTATTTCTATTTCAATGAAGAAATAAATTTCCTAGGAATATTCTTCAAAAAGAATGGGTATCCGACTTTCCTGCTCGATAAGTATCTCCAAATCCTTTTAAATAGAAAGCATAACCCACAAACTCCAGTTGCTACTGTACCCCGACAGGAAATTTACGTTCCGCTAGCCTACATCGGACCTCCTTCGTACAAGATAGCGCAATATTTGAAACATATTTTACGGGAAGTTTATCCTCAAATTCACTTTAAATTTGTTCTTACAAATTCATTTGCTGTAAAGTCATTTTTTAAATTCAAGGACACCGTACCGTCTGATCTGCATTCCATGATTATTTATAAATTTCAATGCAAGGTCTGCAATGACTCCTACATTTGAAGCAGTATCAAGCAGTCCAAAGTCCCCTTTTCTCAACATTTAGGCACAACTTTCCCAACCAACATACCTCTAACCGTCAGACAGCACTCCAGCCCTCGTGATCACTGTGAACTCATCAACCACCCACTTCATATCCGTAATTTCCCTATAATAGACACTGCACAGACAGATTTCAACCTGACTTACGTGTTTTAGAATCAATGTACATAAAAACTGAACGCCCCTCCCTGAACATCGACCAATCTTCCGTGCCCCTGTCCATTGTGTAAATACCCGTAGAGTCCCACGAACCTAACCATGTAAACTAGTTCTTTGTTTTTTTTTTTTCAAACTTACAGTAGTAGTTAGGAATTTTCCTTTGATATTTTTATGCTTTTTTCTATTACCATTTTCTTTTATGTAATAATATAGGGTAACATTTGCTTATTTGCCCAAGTATGGAATTTTGTAATTGTTATTTCGAAACTATCGCATAGAAATGGATAGAGTGTTGCAACGAATTTTTCTCAGTGGCTCGCGAAGACAGAACACCTTCTGTCGGTAGCAACAGACCCGCGACAGCGCCCAACTCTGGGGCGTCTAAATGGTAGTTTAGAACCGTTCTGAGGCGTTACCCTCCTTATAGACAGCTTTTGGTGTT
>LQNS02276930.1:1652230-1662548 GCA_001587735.2 Parhyale hawaiensis | reverse complement strand
GAATCTAGTTCGCTAATAAAAAATAAAGAAAGACATTTGCATGGAGCAGTTCGTCGACGTGTTACCGAGGGTCTTAAAAACATATTTCTATGACTATACAAGTGTTATTGCGGCGACAAACGCCACGTTTCTGATAGATAATAGACAACACAGTTATATCGAGATGGTACAGAAGCGTTTCAAAAATGCTGATTATGAGGAGGTATCCTATTAGTTTTTTTCTATAATGCTAACCATGAGGAAGGAAAATAGTTATTAACTAATAGGCTTACTTTATAGGTAAGAAACGAACATAATTTGTGGGGCGCAGCACCACACTACATGCTACTAGAAAATAGTTCAGAGCAAATGGCGTCTCTGCAAATCATAAGAGTACACCAAAAATAAGCTCAAAATTTTTGCAGTAGAGAGCGTCGGGAAAATCCCAAAAACTCGCCTGTATTTACAAGCAGAAACACCGCATTTCCGAGGGAGGCAAACTAGTCGCCAAGATCTTAACGAGAAATGCCATACTATGAAATGTGGTCGGTACTGGAGAGGTGCTAACTTAACGCCTAACTCTATTGACAGATTCTGCAGTTAGGTGATACATTGTAGCATCACCACACATGCACCAAATTTTAGGGGTGTAGCTTAGCCTATAAATTTTCAGGCCTACACCATAGTCAGAATTTGTACCTAACTTAGTTATTAGACCTAGTTAGGCCTATCCTAGCACCAAGATCTTGACAAGCAACACGTGCAAGAAATTTTTGAACAGGAGACATGAAAGCCTGGCAGCCATAGAGGGGAGGTATGCAAGGAGAACGCAGCATGGCTGCTCGCCTAGGGGTAAAAAGCGTCAACACAATAAATTACCTAGACCCTGCAAAGGATGCAGAGAAATTTTAAAAGCATAATTTCAAATTAGTTTACGTTACCCAGGAACAGTTGTGAAGATAAAGCACAATTACGTCAACAACAACTGCACTGCTTAAAAAACACTTCAATGTCTGTTGACAAGTTGAGAACAGCACTACCCAGCTAACAATTTGCCTTGATTTTACGTCGATAGCACGTCGTGTTTTGGTGGCTCAACGTGCTCAGCACGTCGATCCGTGGACTCCATTTAACGTTGCTACAACGTTGTGCCCGGCACATTGTGAAACAACGTGCTGACAACATTGTGAGAACGTTCATAGTTATCTGTCATAGTCAATTTAGCTCCAGATAACGTTGTTAGCACGTTGTGTCACAATGTGCTGGGCAGGTTCGTAGCACGTCGCATCATAACGTGCTAGCGACGTATCCAGCACGTTGAATCACAACGTACCAGAGGACCGCCCAGCACAAGGTGCTATAGACGTTGTCAGCACGTTGTTAGCACGTTGTGATACGATGTGCTAACAACGTTATCTGGAGTCCACAAATCAACGTTGAGAGCACGCTGAGCCACAAATCACAACGTTGATTCTACGTCGTGTGTTAGCGGGGTAGTTGCATCAAAGGGTTGGAATTTTTTACCCCAAAGGGTTAGATCACAGCGTATATGATAAACGCATACTAACGTCACAAGACCGTATGTTCGTACGGAAGTCATGTCAAGGAAAGTAAAAAAGAGTCAACATGTGGCCAAAAGGTGGAATCAGAGAGCTGTAACCCAACATTTTTCGAATAATCTGTGTGGCTAATATTGGTTTAACACAATTGAGGGTAAAACAAAAAAGTAACTGCAACTCATGCTTACCTTTAAGCTTGTTTACGATGGGCTTTATTTTCTCAGAGCTGGGGTTCGAAAAATGTAGTCATTTTTGCACTTTTCACTTTTCAAAACACATTACGAACCGCTCCGGATTGAGGCACAACGAAGAAGAAGATCTTCGCCACACATGTCGCGCCTAGTCACTTCCGGAGTTTTCAGTGTTGCCGTCAGGCAGGCATGAGAATTGGCCATTTGAAATAGTTACATTGAATTTTATAATTAAAATTACTTTACTTCAAATAAGCTCTCAGATTCTAACCTTTTTGCGACATAACAGCATCGTCTCAGCCATCTGACAAATGAAAGCAATATTTTGGATATGGACAAATGTGATTGTTTTCATACACATATACGCTGTACAGTGGCGCCAGGAAGGAACGCCGCATGGCGACAGCTTCAGAAAATTTTAAATTACGCTAGTTTTTCTGTTACTGACCATATAAAACCATATAGCAATCGATTCATCGTCGTATTGATTTCCAAGTTTTGTACATAATTTTCCAATTTCGATAATTCGTCACCAGATGTTTCTTTAAAACGCATAATAGCAAAACTTACAAGGCAACAAAATACTTCACACTTTAGAATTATGCAGTCTATTCCGCCGCGTTTCACATAATAAGGCATCTTTGCTCCGTGGTAGTTAACTTTATCTTTGACATAACTTAGTCCTGATTTTTTTTAAACTGCCACGTCTTTCTTTCTGTAATCTCTAGAAACTTACACGACGCGATGATACTGGATTAACCAACCAAGAAATAAACAGGCAGACGACTCATATGTGTTGACAAAACTGTTCGACTGACTGTGCAAAGACATTAGCACACTTCAACACTTGCAGTTTTCGATGTATAGCCCAAAATCACAAACTCAGCCGTCGAAGGGGACCCTCCTACAGTAAAGAAAATCCAAACTATGTATTAGAAACAAACTTAAAACTGCTCCTAAGATTCAAAAACATTGTGACCTTGTGGGAAAGTGTTCTGTTTCTGCAGTCAAAAATAAAAATAAATAAATAAAGAATTTCGGTTGACAGGCTGCATTGCAAGATGCAAACCGGCGATGAAGAAGAATCCAAAGTGTCGTTTGAAGTTCGTCAAAGGGCACGAGATTCGTGACGCGTCTTATTGGCCAAGAGAGGCATTTAACGATGAAAGCAAATGCAATAGGCTAGGCAGTGATGGCTGATAGATAACTTTAGATGATGGATAAGTGAAAATTTTTAACCCAGGTGAAATGTTTCGATGATACATGGTATGGGGAGCAGTGAGAGCGTATGACTGGGCCTCTGGTTCGTTCAAATAAGCGATTAAGCTTGTTTGGTCATGTCGACTAAATATTTTGTTCCCCATTATATTGATAATTTACCAGTGAATTCCAGCTTATTACATAACAATGCTCTAGTCAACACAGCTTCCACTGTTACGCTGTCACGAGATTCCTCGAAAGCCATCACGTTGCTAGCTTTGATTGGCCTGTCCTCTCACCAGACTTAAATCCAATAGAGATTGTATGGCATTACATCAAGAACCAGTTTAGCAACAAAACTTATGTTCTAGAAACCTAAACTATTATAACCTGAACATATGTTAATTTTAATTTGCAATGATAACATAAATTCAAATAATAAATGAATTGCACTGTTTTGGTGCAGTATTAAAAAAGTAGCAAGGATTTTCATGCCTCATAAGTGCCCCTCTTACCCCAAAAGTGTCTCTCTGGCCCAATCCTGCCCCTTTCGCCCTCAATTCGTTCCGGCGCCCCTGTAAACGAGAATTAACTCCCGTATAGCTGGTAGCCTACGTGCTTGTTCCGAATTAAGGTACTTACAACAGCAGCCCTCTCTGTGATGATGACTGTAACCAGTCTGTTAAGATATGCTAGGCATGTGAGTATTAGGTGAGGCATGTTAGGTTAGGGTTAGATGAAGTGTGTTGATGGGCAGAGATGGGCATATAGGTAATTAGTTACTGTAACGGTTTAAGTAACGGGCGTTAGATTTTGTGACGAGTAACGGTAACGCCCTGGCAATTTTAGAAAGGTAACGAGTGACGGTAACGCCCGGGTGGACTTTGTCAAAAGTAACGGAAATTGCTGTGACTCGTTCCTCGTTACTTAGTCGAAATTTGCAGAAAATGCGAGACATGAGCTGTCTGCAAAGAGAAAGTCAGAGCTGGGATCCGAGTAATTCGGTATTTTTTCGGTATTTGGTTCGGTCTTATTAGTTAAATTTCAGGCCTGGGCCCCCACGGACAGGAAGCATAACCCGAATGAAGCGCTTTGCAACACCGGGAAGCCCGAAATGCTGCTGAAGAAAATCCAACAGAGCGCCATTTACAGCTGACTTAAACGCCTGCAAGCCAACACGACCGAAAGCCGATGCCGGCAATGAGTTCCAAACCTTACCGAGGTACGAAGCACCGACCGAACTGATTAGCTCAACACCTAACATTCTCAGACGTGAAAGTGTGCGGGCCGACCACAGCAAGTGTAATTCTCCCAGAGACTTTGAGGGCCGGGACAAGAATACAACCAATGCCTCTCATTTTTGTACACCTTATAAAACATACAGAGTTCGGCCACCCCCTTTCCTGTGTGACAGGTTCACCAGGTCATTATCTGCGCTCAGCCTCCCGGCCCAACTAATAAGTCGGTCCAACAGACGTAAGTGACTGTAAGTCCTAAAGCCCAGACTTTAACACAGGCAGCAGAGAAGCATAAAAGCATTTGCGGAGAACCTCACTGTCACCAAGCACAGAATTCACCTTACGCAGGAGCCCAATCTTACTGGAAGCACGTGGCACCAGTCGCCTAATATTCTGCTGAAAAGTAAGCTTCTCATCAAAGACAACACCAAGAATCTCCAAGGAGCCAGACCCCTGAAGTAAAGTGTCATCTATCTCCAGATGTGGATACTGCGGTAAAAGTGTCCGAGACCGACTGACAATCATGACTTGATCTTACTGGCATTCAGCATCATACTCCAGACCGAGCACTATGCACTAATAAGTGACAAATTCCTATTCAGAGACTAGGCAACAGCGTTACGCATACGAGGAGCAGGTATCACTGCTATCAAAGTAGATTCGTCAGCATAGTTGATTATCGGGTTTTCCAGCGAAAAAAACATGTCACTAGCATACTGAACGAACAACAGCGGGCCAAGCACAGTACCCTGCGGGACGTCACACTCCACCGTGACTGAGGCACTCAAAAGGCCGTCAAGAGACACACTCTGCGTTCCCTCAGAAACGAAATCACGAATGATTGACAGAGCACCAACTGACTCCAGCATGTATAATAGACCCCTGTAGTTGTCCCTGTCAAACGCCGAGGGGACTCACTTTTTTTGCGGACAAGTGTGGACAACAGCTGTCCGCACTTACTAAATCCTTGGGTTACCCTAAACTCGCTCTCTTTTTAGGCGGATGTGGAGAAATACGGACCGGCATGATTTCGCTTTCCTTGATCAAACAATCATTTTGTGAAGTTTATCAGTTCATCGTTATGTGTAACTGTTATATAAATAAATTTTGCCCGCACTTCTCGAATGCGGGCTCCTTTTTCGCGAGCGATTACGGACTATATCAATAACCTTGGAAGTTTAGGTGCGGACAACCGACGTAACGTGAGGAATTGAGGAATTTACTGATGCACAGTACAGTCAGTACTGCAGGAGCGGCGGAACGTCAAAAATATTGGGGGGCATCGCCTAGCATGGCTGGACCCCTCCCCCCCCCGACCGCCGACTCCTTCGGATATGTGTATTTATATCAAGTGTCACATCGCATCAACAATTATTTTCAGCGCAGCCTCTCATGTCGCAATTTAAAATCCCATGCCAGATTTTTCCTGATTTTTTTTTCTGCATCTAAACTTAAACTACAGACTGAAAGATTAATTTATAGTGTTTCCATGTAAAAGCATTGGTGTTTTTCTCCTCTACTCGAGTGATTCATAGTTAACTCGATAAGTTTTAAGACTTTTTCACTGTGTGAATTGCTAATCGTAGAATTACAGTTACCTTGTTAGAAAACCATTGAGAATTTCCATTAAAAAAACTCATTCCTTACAAGCGAAAACTAATATTGCCCGACAGAGTTGATCATTACTGAACTATGGCTGAAAGACTTGTTTCTCTGTATGCTGTGCATTGCACTCTCGCGTTTCCAACAGCTCAGAAACGTAAGATGGATTTTAAAAAGTTTTTATGCCTGTCCAGGACTAAACGTATAGGTCCCTATTCTTCCCCTTGAGTTTGTTTTTAACCTTTTCAAATGTATTTTGATCTTTCATTTGAAAAAAAATCTGTACGCCACTTCTTTACTTTTTCTTCTTTGTTCATTTCAAAACGGACAAATTTTAAATTTTTGCAGTTAAATACTTCTTCTTAACTCTCGCCAGTGAAAAATGACGTTGATTTTTCTAAACAATCCACCTTTGCACAGCCAGAGTTAAGAACGTATCTGCCCGACGGTATTAACTGCATGTTCGACTGGGCGCCAAATTAAGCCAATGAGGCTTAACTTATCTGCAACTCTAGTCGAAAGAGCTGGCTTTATCCTGTTGCAAGTGCTAGAAACAAGTGTTTACCTTGAGCATGCTGTAAACTATTTTACTAAGCAAAATCGAGATTTTCTGAGTTTCAAGGGTAGCCGACTGCAGAAAAACTATCAGAGTTTGGAGTTCACTGGGTCGAATCCGGCGCACCCAGGAAGCAAAGAGCGTAACGGGAGCACTCACGAAAAATTAGCACCAAAAAGTGACCTCATCATCGATGAATCTATGGCTGAGCAGCCTAGGAGTATTTTACCTAATTTCAACAGAAAAATTGTCTTAAATTGCAAAATTTATCTCTAGCGTATAAATAAATGAAGATATTATGTACTAATCTAGCAATTATCTATAGAAAATTGCAGTGCATGTTGGTGGAAACGTTCACAACACTAGCGCCGAATTTGTTCCATTTCGGCGACCCAATTTAACTTCTTTTTCTTGATAGAAGCCTTATTTGCACTTCATATTCACTTCACAGTACTCTTCACAGAATATATCTATTCCTTACCAACAAATATATGCACCATTATGCCAATTCTGAACGCGAGAGAAACCACAGTAACAGTTAGCCTATTGCCCGAACTTTCTGTACTTGGCGACAACATTTTTCGATATTTTGCAGCTCAAGTAGCTGGCCAGTCTTGAGCGGGAGACTGAATGAAATAATAGAAAAAATACGATGATATGTTCAAGAAAACAATGTACGAATGTCTGAGGTCCCACACCTAAGGCACTTCGACTCGTCGATGTGATGTAAATTTGCTACGTGCGGTCACAGCCATGTTTTATTTCAGTCCGTTGCATTCTTTGCTTCCTGGGCGCACCCGTCTGCAGTTTCAAACAAGTTAAGCTTCCAGTGCTTCAATTCGGAGCCCAATCGAACATGCCCTAAATGTGTCATTAATGCTTGGCAAAGGGAATTTGAACCAAAGTACACCCACTATTGGCCTGACTTATCCATAACTTTAGATAGAATCGTTACTCTAAGTTGACATTCGACTGTGCACCGAAATTAAGCACTCACGACTGTATTGAAACTGCAGACAGGGGCGCTGGATTCGCTGCGATGTCTGGTGCTTTAAATAATGACCTGTAATTGGTTAGTCTTGAAATTTTCAGAACGTCAATCTTGCTCGGTATGATGGAGTTTTCAGCCAGGCTCAACGCAATGTTCCTTCCAACACTTGCAACATGGTTTAAAGTGTATATGATGTGCCCGTTTTGTGGATTTGCGCNTTTCAGAACGTCAATCTTGCTCGGTATGATGGAGTTTTCAGCCAGGCTCAACGCAATGTTCCTTCCAACACTTGCAACATGGTTTAAAGTGTATATGATGTGCCCGTTTTGTGGATTTGCGCGGTCGATCGATCGCGCTGCGCGTTTGGTGGATGTTGCAGGTATTAGGCCGTAATTTCGGGTAAGTTGGACTATATTCGGGTAAGTTGAACTATATTCGGGTTTAAGGTCGGGTAGGTTAGGGGAGGCAAGGACAGTTTTTTTTGTTTTCCATTTTAAAATTTGAATGATCCACCAAACGCGCAGCGCGATCGATCGCGCAAATCCACCAAACGCGCACAACATATATGCCAAAGCACCTGGCTGCATTATCGCACGCCCAGTTGACTGCAAACTCCAGCTAATAGCCCTGTATGCACTGGTTCAAGCTGTAATTAAGTGCTCGTTATATGTATAGGGCCCAAAGGCTTGCTCAGCTGCAGTCAAACACGGACAATCAGCGCTGTGGATTCAGCGACGAAAGATTCATTATTGGATAGGTGCCTGCAGACGGGCCAACAGGCCCCTGCTCAGAGAGCACCCGGGACTCACGCTCCTGTGCTCTAACAGCTTTATCCGTTATGGCAGAAACGTATGAATACCTTAGAAAGAAAGAAATAAATTAAGATGAGATGGCACTGCAAACACAATTAGCTGCAGCAGGCCGACGGTGACATTTAATTGCGGCGTTAAGTTTGTTGGAACGTGAAAGATGACTGATTAGGGTGGCCGAAAATAATGTAGCCAGCTTCAACCTACTGATTGCCCCACTGCTGTAGGGTATTGCTTTTACAGTTTACTATGCTAATTACAAACGACGCTGCAGTTCAGAGCATCGCGACTTCACTTTCTAGGCTGGAATCCGAGTGTCTCATCTCGAGACAATAAACGAGACACTCGGCTTCTGAGAATAGATTTTGAGAAATAGGAAAGCTTGGGAGAAGTTACACTAAAAATCAATTGAAGTAGTGTGCTTTCTTCTGGGAAATTAATTAAGTATGAGTATTGGACACGTACTGCTATGATTCGAAGAAATAAATCAAATATTTTGTGTCGAAAGAAATAAGAATTGATGAATACTTCAGTTCGTTTTAGAGACATGATGGCTCTAGCATCCTAATCCGTATTTACCTTTACAGAGTGTTATAAATTTCATCGCTAAATGAATAGAGAACGCAAATAAAAATGAACGAGGCCCGTTTCCCTGGCGAAAAAAATCAACATAATCGAATGATCAATTGGTGTTGAGAAAATGGAAAAATATGCTTAACAGAGCATTCTGAGAGCGCATACCTCCACCAAGCGAAGCAACGGTAGTAAAGACTTCAAATTGGTTCTGAAGCCATAATTTTCTTTGTATAAACTTCAAAATCTAATCATTTGTACCTTTCAATGGTAATAACAGCTTGTGCGATTTTCTTGAAGATCCGTTCGTAACTTTTTGAGTTATAATGCTAACAAACGTTATGACAAACATGAGTCAAACATACAAACGAACAAACTGATCTGCACCAAAATTTAGTCATTTATGTCTTTTAACATTTCTAACAACTCCTATAAAGTTCATAAAGATCCATTTATTATTTTGTGAGTTAGTGTGCTAACAAGCATAAAAACAAAATCAGGGGCAAACGAACGAACGAACGAATGGATCATTACCAAAATTTGGTCATTTACATTTTGCTATATACCTAACAACTCATGTTAATTTCATAAAAATCCATCGAAAATTTCTTGAGTTATGGCATTAAGAAAAATGAGGCAGACAAACAAACAAACGGATGGACATATCTTCACCAAAAGGTAATCATCTGTTCCTCCTAACATACCTAACAATCCCTGTAAATTTCTTCCAAATCGGTTCGTAACATTTTGTGTTTTTTGGTGACGGACAGAAAGACAAACACACAGACAAACACGACGAAAACATAACCTCCTTGGCGGAGGTAAATATATGCCTAGGGTAATTTTTTCCATCCAAGCAGCGTGAGACAGATTTTCGTACTCATACGTAGCAGTGATGAGCTGAGCTCATTAGGCTCAACATGTCAGAAATATTATATGTATAAGTACAGAAGTGCTGCTTTTGCCTCATTCAACTTGTAGAAATTATTCGCAACCTGATTGCCATTAAGCAGGAATAGAATACTTTTTTGAGCTACAGTACTGGATTTTTCTCGACTCCGACTCAAGGTTAATCGATTTGGTTTGAGACCAATGTAGTCGAGTCAGAGTGACGAAACCAGTTCTCCTGTCTGAAGTTCCAAAAAAGTGTTGTTTAATAAGGTTTCACCCTACAAAACCATGACGTCTTTGACATCTATTATCCCGAGGTTTGCAAGACACGGTTATCTAGCGAAAACTTGCTCGTCATTGGTCACAAATGAATCCGTACGGAACATGTCTGAAATCCTTGTAACACTGGAAGAGTTTTAACACGTTTTAAAGATAACTAAGTGATGCTCAGGAGTAGAAATCAATACGATTGACGTTTTGGCTTATAAATCACCATAACTAGACCTGAAATAATAAAGACAAAACAAATTAGTTGGTAAAGAGAATGTGCCACCCGTTTTAAATCACTTTTTTTTCCTTTAGTTTCTCGTTTGCTAAAAGTAACCAGTAAGTGGATTGAAAACAATGCGCAGATAAATTGCCTTTAATGCTTGAGCATTATGACTCTATTCTCGACCTACTATGACAAGGCACAAGTGTGGACGTAATATATTTAGATTTTGCCAAAGC
>LQNS02276930.1:1636806-1651414 GCA_001587735.2 Parhyale hawaiensis | reverse complement strand
CCGTATTGGTCGCACTTGTGAGGTGCGCATTCCGATCAAAACTGGTGGTGATGCGATAGCCACAAAGTATTCTAATAGTTTCGTAGTCCGAGGGGCGATATTATTCAACAAAATGCCTCGTCACATTCAAAATGTCACCGGTACAGAGACTGCGAAATTTAAATACTTACTGGACGCATGCTTACTGAAAGTGCCAGATAAACCTGCTGTAAGCGGCTACGTCAACTGTGGGGATAACTAGCTGTTAGCCACCCCGCTGGTCACGGACTGCAGCATCACCTCTGCACAAGATGGCCGGCGTGCGTAACGTCGCCTGGACCTCGTCCGAAGTATCATCAAAGGTATAAAAGGTAAGGTAAGGTATGTAAAGGTGAGTTGCATGCTACTTTGGACTAAGATTCATGAAATCCTTCGTCAGGCGCAAATATGTGGGCAGGGCCGGATATAATAATACGGCTTTGGGCCGGTTGCCCCTAGACCACTGTTGAGGAAAAGCCTCTCTGCAAGAAGAGGTTCATAAAAATGTTGTATGTGCATAGGTCAACCACAGCTGTATCTTAATTGATCTGGAGGACTCGCAGCTAAACTTGCCCCGAGCTTCTTTTGGTAAAAAGGCCGGAGCTTAACTTGCAGTTAACCTCCATTGGTAAAAGGGGCCCAGCTCGAATTTCCCTTCAACTATCCTGGACCTCTTTGGTAAAGGGGTCCAGCTCAACTTGTCTGGGCCTTCTTTGGTAAGGATACCCTGAGTTTGGCTGACCCTAGCCCTCTTTTGGTAAAGGGAACTCAGCTTAATTTGTTGTGGGCCCCCTTTGGTAAAGGGCTCCCAGCTTAACTTTCCCTGGGCTTCCTTTGGTTAAGAGGCCTCAGTTTAACTTGCCCTGGAGTTTCTTTGGTAAAGGGCTCCCAGCTTAACTTTCCCTGGGCCTCCTTTGGTTAAGAGGCCTCAGTTTAACTTGCCCTGGAGTTCCTTTGGTAAAGGGCTCCCAGTTTAACTTTCCCTGGGCCTCCTTTGGTTAAGAGGCCTCAGTTTAACTTGCCCTGGAGTTCCTTTGGTAAAGGGACCTCAGCCGAACTTGCCCACAGGAGTTAAGCAACAGCTCCACCTCAACTTGCAGCGGGCCTCCCTTAGCATAAATTCGGCCCCTGAACATACTGTACAAGTACATGATCAGATCTAAAATGGTTCATTGGCAATATATGTAGTATGGAATAATGTAAAATATATTATAACAATCATCTACGCGTATTTTTTTATATCTTTGTTAAGCTAGTACAAGAAATTTCAAAGAAAATATCAGTATTAGGAAATTAAATTTTCAAGACACCTTGGATTATTGGGGGGGGGGGGGCAGAACCATCCAAAAAAATTATTGGGTGGGCCCGGGCTCCCAGACCCCCTGCTTCGCTGCCCTTGTAGTGTTACTTAGGTATTCCACAGATATAACTCAAGTTACCAGCTATCCGCGTTATAGGCCTATTCTTCGCAATAACGACTGCGGACAGTTTGGAAACTGGGCGTAGCTCAGCTTAAAGCGCTGCGGACAACCCACTTAGCGTAAGAAATTAAGGAATTTACCTGATGTACAGTACTGTTACCTCGGTATTCAACATATATAACTTAAAATACCAGATCTCCGGGGCATTTTCTTCCAAATACCGACTGCGAACAGTTCGAAAACAGGGCATCGATCAGCTTCCAAGGTGCGGACAGAAATTGACGAATTTAACTGATGCACAGTATTGTTATCTCGATATTCAACATACGTAACACAAGTTACCAGCTCTGCGGGGCATTTTCTTCCAAATAACGACTACGGACAGTTTAGAAATAGGGCATCGCTCATCTTCGAAAGTGCAGAAGTCTCTCTATATTTTATGTACTGCCGCCGTCTTCCAGTCCTCCCCCTAACGAAAATAATAATAATAATAAATCATATATTGTTCTCATAAGGTACTGTGTCCAACAAGATTAGGGCACAGCGCCTGAGGTTTTCATGATTAAAACTAACTAACTAACTCTCTCTAGCATCAGAGAGTTATACATAATTATGGTCTGCTGAGAGTCTCTGGCACAATACCTACACATTTAGGAGTTGCTAGTAATGTTAAAGATATAAATTATTAAATTTTGGTGCAGATCGGTTGGCTTATTTGTATGTTTGACTTATGTTTGTAATGATGTTTGTTAGCAGCATAACTCAAAAAGTCATGAAAGGATCTTGGAAAAAGTGCAGAATGCACAAATGATTAGATTTTGGAGTTGATACATAAGAAATCATGGTTTCAGAGCCAATTTGAATTTTTCATTACCTTTGCCTTAATTGGCGGAGGTATGTGCTCTCAGAGTGCTCTAGTTTCATATGCAAGAATTGGCAACCGAACCCTGATATTTTTGCTACCTATACTGCAAAGCTTGGACATATCTACTTATAGAACTTTATTTGAACTGCTTGACGGTTACAAGTCGCGGTAATTTGAGTTTCCTATGCAGATAAGCTCAAAATATGGAGAGTATAGGTATCAAAAATACCAGGCTGCGTCTATTCCTTTGTCCAGGGACTGTTCCGATCGGACCATCTTGTTGACGTAGATACCCAGGCCTGTACTTTAGGAGGACTTGAACATATACAGCAATACAGAGTGTTTCCGCTGGAAAAAATACTCAAACGTCACTTGTCACCGCTGCTACTTTGTTTCGCTTTCCTGGCTCGTTAGATACCCCTCTTTCGTTTGCTATTTTACTTTATTTGTCTTCCCGTTCGTTACCCCTCTTCTTCTATTTTATTCCCTTAACCTCTCCCGTTAGATGCCCCTCTGCGTCTACTCTTTTCTTTTGTAATCTGAACCCGCTTCATGCCCCTCTTCCATTGGTATTTTCTCTTGTTACGTATTCTAGCCCGTTCGATGCCTCTCATCCTCCACTATTTCATTCGTTTTCCTGACCCGTTTCGAGACCGCTTTTCTTCTACATTTGTTGTCCCATCATTTGATGCTCTTTTTTCTGCATTTTCTTTTGTTTTCTGTGCCCGTAGGATGCCCCTTCCATTGGATGCCCAGGGCCACAGCCCCGTCGCCTCTCTTCTCTGCCCATTATTGGTTTGAAGAATTCATATATACTGACGAAAACAATAAAGTACAGCGTACGTGTATTTGAAGGAACATTCTTCCAAACACACCGAGGGCACAGTCGCAACCTAAATACATCCAGTTGAAAGAGCGTTTGTTATTGTCAGATAATGTCACCTTCTCAGCAATAATAAATTTAGTATCGAGAGGAATTTGGTGAGGAATTCGATCGCTTGGAAAGCAGGCAGATTGAGTTATGTTTTCTAAAGATTCACAGAGTGAAGAGGGACTTCATTGTTAGAGCTTACTGCCTGCACAAGGATGGTTGCTTATCTATGTATATATACGTTATATTTACCATCAAGCATATTTGCGTAGCTTTCTTTCAGCAGAAGTGAATAAAACAGGACAGTCCAGGGGACTTGTCACCTGAGGGGTAAAAGAGAATATCCTCCCTGAAGACCGAGAGGAGAGTGTTGACTTTCACCTGCAGGTTGCGCCATAGGCCGCTGACGTGAAGGGAGACACATGATGCTCACAAGAATGAATTTATGAATTTTGACCTTCGCATCGAGTTCTTAAGAGCACCAACTCGCACTTGCACAGAATTTTGGAAATGGAGCATGTTGCATTTCTGACTGCGATTCTTTTGTCAACTGCTTGTAATTTTGTAAATAAACCGCCTGCCGCTTGGTCGTTGTTGAATTGAATCTCGTATAGTCGAGACAGATAATTATTTGTGAGATAGTTTTATCATAGGCTTTTATTAACGTTTCTTGTGAAGGGCATGTGTTTCATTATGCTTATATTTGTCATGTTTTTGAGTCGGTAAAGGTAACAACGACGGGTTGCTGAGCTGAGATCCAAGTTGTTTGATCATGGGGCCGGTCAGTCCTACATGAGTGAATGGGGAGGCAAAATTTTGTGCAACCATTCTGCGTATTTGTAAGAGTTACATCAGCGTTTGACTGTCGTATGTGCCAGGCTTACATTGTTTTGCTTACAAAAGACTCGATTTTTACAAAGTTAGTAAATCATTAATGGCTCAAGCTGTCAGAAGTTTAATTCAGATCTTGATAGGTCTATCATCACCGAAGCGGCTCCATCGATTGCGCTTGAAAAAAAAAAAAAAAAAANTGAATAATACTTTCCTAAGGAATCAACTTCCCACCATTTAAAAAAAAAAAAAAAAAAAAAAAAACGGGCCACGCCAATAAGCAGAGTTGGGTTGAGTACATTGCTTTTACGTCCGCTTTCGCTTTATTGTGTTTCCTCTGTTTTCCGGTATTCCGTATGCTATATAACGCGTGTAATGTTCATAACAAAATCGCTAGCTTTCATGACTGCATATTGGATTATCATTATTGAACAGTTAGGATTTATGTTCATTTCATGTAAATTCTTACGAGTTAACTCATTCAAGGTCTTTCTAATTGGATTATAGAAAGTTTCTACAAAGCTTAATAAAAAGTTCCTTGCGTACCCTATATCCCACGTGCGTTGGTCGGGATGCCAATCTACAGTATCCTAAGTCAATCAAATGCAAACCAAAATTATCAATTGCTCCCAAATGCATTAAAAATATAGGGCGAATATCGATGATTATTATGGAAAAAACAAGACTCAGCGTACAAAGTAAACGTTTAATGCTATTCCTGAGACTTAAATACCTTAACATGGGGAAATGCTGTCTTGTTGCACGAAAAAGTTATATCGTGTACATGGAGCTGAACCACTAGACGTGTCCATTTTAACCGTATCAGGGTCCAGATCATAGACCTCGACAGGTTCATTTTGGAGGGCTTAAGGCTCCTCAAGCCCCGTGAAGTATTCCTAAGCCCCGTATAAGTTGGTTGTTGTTATTGTATGGGAAAAAGTGCAGACTTGCACTCCCTTACTTCCGTAGATCTCCCTGCCTATCATTTAGTCCTAGTGACGGTACTGCCCTAGCTGACTGTCTCACGTGACCACATTGTAAGACTTACAAATAGTATTGTGCCTTACAACATCTCTATATTCCGAGAGAAACACAAGCAATGAACAACATAAATAGTAACTGTAGCACATCATGCCTCCCCGTATGCTTACTGCTATTGAGAGATCCCCTTACATGCTATACTTGGGTTTTCACCCACCACGACATGCTTGAGCTTCGTAAGTGAACGTACAAGTGCTAAGGATGAGATTCAATACGTGCCGGGCTTCACAAGCTTGTATCTTTCTCAATAAATTTGGTCCCAGGGTTACAAATAGAGCTAAATATACTTGTCGGACCGTACATCGAAAGTGGCGCCAATGTAACGCGGCTAGTAAAACCAACCCACATGGGGAAGCAGGCTACGTAAAATGTAGTTTTGAACACAGCAGAAGTTCATAAATCATGCGATTGCGACCCCCATTAATAGCTCTGATTAGAAGAATTTTGGTAAAAAAAAACATATAGCTTGATTTTGGAGCGACGTGAATTGAAATCTCGAGCATTGGGAGGTTCTACTCCATCTTGCGGACCTCTTTATTTTTACAACTTCGAAAATACTTAACAGTTCTTCTTTTCTAGAGGATACCTGCAGTTGTGTATTTCCGTAGGCATTTCGGTGTATTTCGGTAGGTATGTTTCAGTTATCCAATGGCTACTTGTGTTAACTGGTTATGGCTTGAAGTGTTTGCCAGCTTCTGATGGTGGCCACCATTGCGCAAGAAATAATAGCGAAAGCCTTGCGTAAGTTGAGCAAAGAGTTACGTCTATTGGAACGCCCGTGGTGAATGATGATGGGTGGCATCATCAGCAATGCTACCTTTTTGGCCAAAGCATGGTGGCCGATTAGAATACAAATAGGGCCGCACTGTACTGAACAATATGCTGCCGGCTCACTCTGCTCTAAGTCTTTTAGTTGATCTATAATTTTCCAGTCTGAAGACTATAGTGCACGATTGCGGAGAGCATCCAAAAATTGAGCACGAGATAGAATGGCGCGTGCCCTGACTCCTTGCTATTCATTTTGGTGAACGAACCCATCGGCTTCGTAGCTATCATCAATTAAGGTATCCAAGCCCTCCAGTGCACAAGAGTTGGTGTTTGTAATCTTCGGCATTATAATCAGCAGTGTAAGCCGGCGTCTATTGCGAGGGTAGAATAATAATATATAAATTTGCTAGCTCATTTATTTCTCAGATGTTGCCTTTAAAGCGGTAGTATCTAGACAAAGTTTTATTAGCTCCACCAAGGAGGTTGTGCTTTTGCCGGTGTTTGTCTATACATAACTCAGAAAACTATGCACGGTTTTTCATGAAATTTGCAGTAAATTTTTGGAGTGTGACGAAGAAGAGATGTTTTAACTTTGGCGACCATCCATCTGTCCGTTTGCTTGGCCATCTGTTTACCAGTCAGTCTTTCAATATTGTGTTGATTTTACGATTAGCGGAGGTGTGATGTCTTGGATTGTAGTTCTCGTTTACGTAGTTTAATTACCAGTCGGTATAATAGAAGGTGCATTGATATTGCATCAACAGCTTTTATTTATTACTTCTTCCAAAACCGAAGTTAGGATGGCTCAGTGTAGTTTTTAGTGGGAAAGAAGGGTCATAACTTCGTATCCCCGACAGAGCTAAAATAAAGCAAAAGTTGGATGAATTACACATTAGTTTCCTAATTATACCAGAAAGCCTAGTCCGAACTCGCACGCAGACCCCCCTCCCAGGCGACCCAGTGCTAACGCAAATTGTAAAAGGGTTCAGAATCCAGGCCCGCTCTCGGATCATCGCAACATTTGACAATCTGCGCTCTTCTTATCCCTGTGAATTTTATGGAAATCCGTGCATAACTTTTCGAGTTATGCCGCAGGATTACAGATGGATAGACAACAAAATTTACGACCGGACTGACGAATCACTCTTAAAATTTAATCATCCATCCCTCCATCATATGATTTTATTAATTCCTTCAAGTTTTCCAAAAGATCCTTCCGCAACTGTTTCAGTTACGTTGCTAACAGGCAGAGAGGCCTATTGATTAACGGTCAGAGAGAACATTAGGAAAATTTAAGTCCTTCCTAGTGCCATTCCTAGTAATTACTCCCAATTTCATAAAGATCCTCTCAGAAAGTTTAAAATAATATTGCTGAAAGATACTTCAGAGTCAGACTAACATATGGACATGATTATCACCGAAGTTTAATCGCCTTTTCTTCATGACATGCCCTACAGTTCCTGTAGTTATTTTAAAGATCTGTTCAAAACTTTTTGAGTTAGGTATGTTGCAGACAGAGAGACAGATAAACAAACAAACGAAGCCGACAAGAAAAGAAACCTCCTTAGCGGAAGTAAAAACTGGATGAAAACTAGCGAAGCGCTCCAAGAGAGCAACCCTCCGCCAAGCTACGCATTAATGGCGAAAATTTCAAATGTTCCTTTTGATTATTACTAAAACTTGATCATCTGTTCTATCTTTGTGACATTCCATGCAGCTTCTAGCCATTTCACGAAGATCCGTCCATAACTATCAACTAATGTTCCAACAAAAAGAAAGGTAACTAGCGTTACAGATTATCACGAATATAATATCGTTTATTCTTTGTAATTTTTTTAACAGCTCCTGCGGATTTGAAACAGATCCCTTCCATAACTTTTTTGAGCCATGAACCAAGAAAAAAATACATATAAATAAAAAACGTCAGTAAAGATCTTCACCAAAAGTTACTAATCTGTTCGTTCATAAATATCTAGCAGCCGTGTTTCACTGCGTCGTCAAAGTCAATTTAAGCCGAGCCAGCTTTGCTCGACTTCTCCGGAACTGCTGACAAAAACTTGCTTCATCACGTTGAATCGGTTGCAGGTGGTTGAAGCAACCCGATGATGCTGAGTCTACTGCAAACTCCAATTTACGAAACAAGATTGAGGTATTAGAAGTCTCTCAGGTTATCGATGAAGGGTCAACGCCCGAAACTCGAATCAATGATTCGAAGCCCATACACCCGTCAGCAATTTCAAACAAATCTTGTCGAGTGGGTTTGGCTTAGATCGACTTTGTCGACCCAGTCGAACACTCTTTATATTTAAAAGGTTTTAATGTGTTCAAGAATTACGGTCAGCTGATGTTGCAGCCTCAGTTATGGAAATAAACACTGTACTTATGACTCATAATGGTGCTTGTTGTTGGAATCCTTATCTTCGTGAACGCAAATCGAAGAACATCAATTTACATCTCGGACCTTTTTGTTTAAAATATAAGTATAATTACATTATTTTTGTGGGTATTATCTTTCAAGAACTAATCAGAAGTTCTTTCAAACGCAGCCTTCCACTTATCGCTAACTAATATTTACCCAAAGTCGGCTTGGTACGGCAGTCCTCTAGGCCTATTCGCAGTGCCAATGTCCAAATCCTTTCTTGTGTGCGTTTAAATAACACAAAATGGATCAGCTTCTGAATTCTCATGAACTCTAACTTATAGGTGGTAGCCGAAGCCCAAACGATAACGCTTGCTTTGCCAGATGACGCAGCCACTAAATTTTTTTGTGTATCTATCTATTTCCCACCGGGTCCCCTAGGTAGGACATAATATACCAATCCCAACAGTTTTCCCAAGCATTGGAGGTTCCACTTTAGTGAGGTTGTTTAATATAAATTACAATTCTCCTTAATTCACAGCTGTGACAAATCTTTGGTCTTTATTTTTGATAGTCATTTTGGAAAAGAACTATTACGTGGTGCAATGTCAGGTGATTATGGAGGATGATGAACAACCTTTGCTTTGCACTGCTCTGCAGAAACTCCAAGACAATGAACGTACTGTTCGGCTGAGTATTGTCATGATGGAGGAACGAATCGGCCATATACCACTTTTCAAGGTGTTTTCTTCTCACATTCGCCATATATCGGCCCACAACATTCCGGGAAAACAATGCAGTCTATCATCCGAACAGTAGCGACATCTTTAGAAGTGATACCATGCATAAGTTTGACTGTGTCTTAAAGCTTATTCTTAATATGTCAGCAACAGCTGGTGCGTTATATTGCTACAGTTATCCAGAGTTTGATGCAAATTTTTCGGAGACTCGTTGCTCACGAAATCTGCAATCGAAAATTTCACATGTCATGCAGCACGCCACCGTGAAAAAGTGCGCACAAAAGCTAAGCGCGACTGCTTAGCACAAAACCGCTCGTAGCCGAACTCGTGAGAGATGTATGATGTACGGAACAATATGGCCTCTTTTCGTCGTACCAGCTGGAGTTCTTGAGCTACAGGGACATTCCGTAAACTTTCGGAAACCACCAAGCACATAGGGGCCGAAAGACTGCCGTCTAAACCCACCTTAGGTCGTTTATCTACTGCTGGCCCTATCATTTGGTAACGTAACCGTTACTTGAAGTTACTACAGACTGTCTACCCCATTATTATTATTAAACCAAACCAGACTGGCGACGTGAGAACGGAGAAACTCCATGAGGTTGACAAATCCCCACGCGACCAGCTCAGCGAACGAAGAGAAAAAAGAAAAAGAAGATCTGAGATCACAGAATAGCTCTGCGTACAGATCACTTAAAGCTGCTATATATTCGCACCAGCAAAGAGAAAGCCTTCAAGACCATTCCAAACATCCAAACACGATGGAAAACACGAACGAGAATACTGGCCCGTATGACATGGTAACGGTTCCAAGGCAAACTCATGAAGAGCACCAGTACGCCGAGTATACCTCACCCGAACAAACGGCTACGGAAGAAAATCAGACATTGGATGACTACGGCAATTATATATTTTTTACAGAAAGCAAATCCCACTAACTCTGCGACGATGCGCCAGATCACAAGGCGCAACACCATCCAGCATGAATGCACACCGATGAACCACTCTGTCCAGTATACAAAGAAGACAATCGGCAACAGAGCCCCAGACTACAGAGCAATATTCCAGAAGAGGGTGGAAATAGCAATTAAAGCAGCAACGTATCAACTCTACAAAGCCTAACACCCTCCAAGCACGTCTCATAAGACCAATTTTCTGCGATGCACGTGAGGCAACCGAACGAATGTTGGGATCAAACGTCAACTTTGGATCAAGATTGACACTCAAGATTACCAAGTCATCAACCACAGGAAGTGACCCACCATCCAGTGTGAGTGCAGGGAAAGGAGGTCTCACTGTGCGTGACCTAGACAAAAGCATGGTCTTAGTCTTACCCGCATTTAGCCTCATCCCCACCTAGAACACCAGGAATCAATCAAATCTAAATCACGCTGAATCAATTCTCAAACATCCAACCTATCACTAGGCTTATCACAAACAACCAGCAAAGTAACATGGTCAGCGTAACCAAGAAGTAAATTATTAACAAGATCAAATAGGTCCCCTGTACATACGATGAAGAACAAAAGGCCCAGAACACTACTTTGTAGGACACCAGAAACCACGTCCAAAAACTCACTCTTCTTCCCATCCATAACTACATATTGACGTCTGTCAGATAAAAGCTGACTAATTACCGCAAAAATGAACCACCAATACACCATCAATCTTAGCTTATGGGCAGCCCAATGTGATTCACGCGATCAAACGCAGCACTGAAGTCAAGCTGTACCAGCCTTGTCTCATGACCCTCATCATGAGCCAACTGCAACACATGAGAACTATGAAGAAGATCATCACAAGTTCTCAAGCCCTTACGAAACCCATACTGTGTTGGGGAAGGACAAAATGCTTTCCAAGAAAGTGACCCAACCTCGACCCAACCAACCTCTCATAAACTTTCGACAAAACGGGTGTGATGCAGATGGGCTTAAAGTCGGAGGTTTGAGATGAGACAGAGGCCTTCGGAATAGGCATCACATGAGCGATACGCCAGCATTTCGAAAAAGAGCCCAGCAGTAACATCCGACGGAAGACAGAGGCAAGCGGGGCTGCGAGCACACCAGTCACCTTCTGAAGAAAGAGAAGAAAATTACCCAATGGATCAGTGCCCCAATAGGGGTCCAAGTCAAGAAGAAGGCAGTGCATTTCAGAAGATCTGAAAGCAAAACCGGAGAACCCCTCGGCTCTGGATCACACGCTGAATGAATAGGCACCGTATCCCGGCTCTGTTTCCCGTCAAAGTCGCGCAACAAAAGCTCCGCCTTGTCAGCGGGGTCTGCAACAAGATCACCACCAGTACCAATTAAAGGGGGATAGATGAGCTCACACCATGTACAGCGCTCTCCAAGGTGGACCACCACTTATATGCGCTCACAGACGAATCTAACAACTCCCTGGACCTCAAATTATGCTCCTTCTCAGCTTCCTCATAAATTGCACCAGCCCAACGCTACAGTTCTCTGAAGCGCTGATAGTCAACATCAGACCCAACATGAGGCCCAGAACCACGAGGACCGAGGTTCACTTCCACGTTCGGATAGCGAACTATCCTGTACGCAAAAAACAATAAATAAAAAAAGAAAATACACTATTGTTCATGCAAGCCTGAATGCCCTGGCAAATCTAATTTATAAAACAATTCAGTAAAAAAATTGTTGAAGCCATAAAATACAGTATTACCACACAATTGAACTTGACAGTGTTAAGAGTTGCTTCTGCTGAGTCACCTACTGCTTAGGTAAATGTAGAAAATATAAAATACGAAGAGTGCATGAGTCGTAGGTACTGAGAGTGACACATTCCTATGATTACTGATAAATTTTTAAATAATGCATAACCTTATATGGAGCCTCAGTGCTTTACTTTTAACCCTAACAAATAAACTGTCGTATGAATACATTATTTTAAGGAAATGTAAGCGAAAATATATATTTCTCTATTAACACGACAGTGCAGTGCAAACATAGCCTTCTAGTGAGAAACCATAGTTTGTAAAACGAGCGTTTAAAAAATGATGATGATGATTTACAATACATCGACCTTTTGCTCGGCTATCTAGAAAGGAAATAAACAGTATCGGTGCCAGGGAATTTCCATTGAGATAGCTGAGAGGAGGTGGGGAGACTGGAGTAAAAGGTGGAGTGTCTTGGGCGGCTATAGGATACATTAATGTTGAATACATGGTAACAATGTGGGGTTCATTATTAGGGGAGGGAGGAGGCTCAAGTAACTCTTGGCGCCGCCTCTGAAAAAAGGAAAAACACGTGGAGAGATTAAAACTCATTCGGCTGATTTATGAGGTAAGGCGGTACGATCAAAAGTTGCGGACAGTGGTGCTCCCAGGCCTGTCCGACCGGTTTTTAATATGGCTCGTTCTGGCGACAGAGAAAGGGGAGGGCGAGGAGGCCCTTAGTATTCAAACCCTACCAAAAAATGAAAAGCATTTATCCTGTGCTACGGTAGTATCGGATAATGGCCTAAAAATCCCGATTGGGAAGGAGGTAATCTAACTTGTGAGGAAATAAAACGAGAACATAGTCGTTGTCAACTGCTAACGAGCAAATTTTTTTATATTTACCTCTGAGGTTGCTGCTATATTTCAAGAGTCACCGATAGAAATGGTAAAGTTGAGTAGGAGAATAGACGGATTTCGCTGGAATGCCAACTAAATTACTATAGATTAGACTAGAAAGCTCCCGGTAGATGGACGAATAGGCTCATTCCCAGAAAGATCTGAGACTTACGGCCGACTCTCTCTGTGCTATTGCTGTTATGGCAAAATAAAAACATTTAGTTGTTTATGAGAAAACCTCAGCCAAGGAGATGATTGTGCAACTATGATTAGTTGCAGCAGATCTTTGGGCGTTTCGAGACGTTTAGTTAGATGGGGTATGAGGGATATGGAGCCAATTAAGCGACCTCTAAAGAGTTAGGCTTCAGGAGATCATTTGTCTTGGAGGAAACGTTCAGAATTGTGGAGGGTGCTGTTCTTAGGGTTTTGATTTTCCGGGACCAATCCCTTCATTAGTATCTACAAGGGGTTACTCTGCTTTCGCTAGTTACTAGTAGATACTGATGGTGGGATTTGGTCCCGAACCGGCTAATTTAAAATTGTCTTACCACGGATCCCTTTATTTTTCTTATTTGGAACCAAAACTCTTACTATGATGGTTTGCGTTGCACATATCTCTATGTTTTTTTTTTCTGATTATGAAATATTGAAGAACCATTTCAGAGTACTCGGCGCTATAGTCTTCGTCTCCTGGCCCGACTGGACCAATACGCTAACTCAATACCGGGCAAATAACTACGGTTACTTGCACTGTTCGTAATGCTAGCCCCATAAAATAGTTTTTCAACCACCCACCCAGTAAACGAATAAATTCTGGCTCTGTCGTGCGGCTATCGTCGGTCAACATACAAATGTCTGGCGCCACATTATGCATGCGCACGCACAACCTGCAGCCAGAATGTGCAGCTGTATGCCGTTCTAATACATATTTAAAGTCTGCAGCATAGATACGCGAAATGGAAATGAAACTTTCTTAATTAAAGGAGACTTCAATGCCGATGTTTCCTCTAAAAAAGACCCAATGATGCCGCTGATAAATAGGTAACATATAGGAATGTCTCAGGTTGGGTGCACTGCAACGAGGTTTTCACTAAAATCTTTGCTCTACTTTAAATTTTGCCATCCCGATGATGCAAAGTCGGTAACACATGTCGTTGCCTGGATCATCATCAGTTTACTTGCACTATTAACCAAAGCAAATCCAGACAAAGATCACTTCTCATCTTGAGTAGATACTAGAATCATTACTCATGCAATAAATTATTTGAGAACTATGTCAAAAATTCCCCCGAAGACATGTCCGACAAGAGCTATGTCAACAAGCTAGTCCAAATTTGCACAGAAGTATTTATAGAGGCATTTGATGTATGTGTTCCAGGTAAAACTGTCGCTATGAAATCTTCACCCATAAAATGACATTAAATAAAAAAAAATGATGGAATATACGCTCTATAGTGGTAATTAACAGCTGTTCAAAAAAAGGGATCTTCTAAAACGTTACAAATTGGTCAGAACGGATATTACGAATAGTTGCTACTGATGTCAGTCGTAGATAACTTTTTCGTGAACTAAAAAATGCCTAAAATCACTATGCTATGGTAAATTACAAAAATTCAAATAGAAGTCGACACGAGCTAATTGAAATTTGACGTTTCGGGAGTTTTATCCCATTTTCAAAAACCTAATAAAATCTTGAGGATATCTAACAATAAAATTTTTTTTTATTTAAGAGGACCTAAAATGTGGTGGTGCTAGCGTTGTGGGACCTAGAGGGCGAATGACACGGTGCGATATGTGGTCCTGATAATATTATAAGCGTCGAGCGGCACGGGAACCGGAGGAAAACGAGCGAGTGCAGTCGGAGGAAAAAGCGTCAGCCATGGTTGTGACGAGTGGTACAGCTGTAGTCATCATATAGGGCGGGAAAGGAACATGTACAGTCATGGGGGAAAAAGTCCGTCCTGCCACGGGAGTTTACAGAAAGCCCACGTTCTCGGGCTTCGGGACAAGCTTTTTCAGTCACTGCTACGATCAATTTAAGATCAATGCTATAAAAACCCTACTATTTCGAGCATACCATTTGTCCTCCTCCTATCTTACCTTCTCAAACGAAGTTAACT
>LQNS02276930.1:1617942-1636537 GCA_001587735.2 Parhyale hawaiensis | reverse complement strand
TTAAAGACAAACCACCTACACCGCTCCTGTCTGGTGTTATCTACCGTTTCAAATGCAGAGGATGCAACTCCTCGTACATTGGTAGCACTGGACAACATTTCAAAGCTCGCATTGACCAACATGTAGGTGTATCAAGCCGAACCGGTCTACCACTTGCTAAGCCTTCCCATTCAGCTCCCCGTCTACATGCTGTGCAAAATAACTATCCCATAAGCAAAAATGACTTCTCAATCATTGCCTCCTCCAAGCCAATCGAACTCACAACAATAGAATCCCTTTATATCCATAGAACAAGACCTAACCTCAACATTATGACCTCAGCTGTGCCTCTTCACACTATCCCCGACTGACTAACTACACATCTGCTGACTGTACGGGAGCTGGCGCCCGACCTCTGCTCACGGCTTGGTTTGTCCGCTCTTTGTGCAAGACGGACTTTTTCCCCCATGACTGTACATGTTCCTTTCCCGCCCTATATGATGACTACAGCTGTACCACTCGTCACAACCATGGCTGACGCTTTTTCCTTGACTGCACTCGCTAGTTTTCCTCCGCTTCCCGTGCCGCTCGACGCTTATATCAGGACCCAATATCGCACCGTGTCATTCGCCCTCTAGGTCCCACAACGCTAGCACCACCACATTTTAGGTCCTCTTAAATAAAAAAAATTGTATTGTTAGATATCCTCAAGATTTTATTAGGTTTTTGGAAAAGATGCCTAAATTAAGTGACTCTGCAAAACATGGAAAGTACGCAAAAGTGTCTCACAAAATAAACATCAAAGCATGTCTAAGCCGCGTTTTCATAACCCTAGTCTCATTTCAACCAGTTCCTTTCCTATGTACGGGAAATGTACATGTAGAAATGAGAAGCAGTGACTAGCTGGATGCTCACTCATCTTTCAACTCGTTCATTAGTGCAAAAGAGACAAGTTTGCAAGCTTCAGCTACCCCGGATGACGCACATCTCGGGAAACGCCAGCCAATTTGTACTTGTCGGCCAAGAAGGAGCTCATGTCAATCAAATTTAAAACAGCTTTCCTCTCATCGGAGCAAAACTGCTCTTGAGTGCAACCACCTCCATAGAAACAAACAATTTTATTACACAGTGTCACGAAAACGTTTTACACATAAAACCCCTTCATAAATCTTGTGGGTGAAATACCCTTAGTAATTATGTAGACCAAAGTCCCCAAAGTTTTTTCCTCATCGATCCCTTTAAGAATATTCCTTTCCTCATCATCCCTCAGATAAGCTAAATGAATACGTGAAATCGTTTTTGGCATTACCGATAAGCGGTAATTGAGACATAAAATAATACTCGATGAAACTTGAATTTTTCTTTTCTTTTAAAATATCTGTTACATTAATAGGAAAAGTACCTTCTTTATATACTTCTATAATGTAAGAAAAATAATAGGTTGTAAATTATAGATGTTACATGGACGCTTGCTTATACTCGAGAACTTGAAACGTACGTGTTATGTAATACGTAAAACAACAACTTGCTTTGAGCGGTAAAGATCAACATGAATCGAACTGGATAAAAGCTCATACGATAGTTGGCGATTAATAGTGAATACAATTAAAATATATGACAAACCTTTTTACGCAAATGGTAACCATAAAAGAAATATCGTGAAAAAAAGTTCTTCCAATCTCTTTGGCAACTACATTTCAGGCAGGACTCAGTACAGTCCAGTTTGGGAACTGTTGCTTATACTGTATGTGTATGTCATATTTCTCTATCTATTATTACCATTGACTAGGGCCGAATGAGCTTAATTAATCTTTAGCATCAATCGAGCCCCTTTGGATCCCCGTGTATTTATCCTCTAGAAATCTCTCATCGACCACTTTAGGGACTCCTCCTATAGACCAATCAGTATTGCTCCCATACTATAAAAACTTCATAACAAAACAGTGAAAGAGTTCTCGCAATATTCTGGATCAAATGCCTCACAAAAGTCAGGGCTGTTACTGGACTCGAGGTGACCCACGAGACGCACGTCTAAATTTTCTTCTACATATCTGTTTACAAAAATATTGACGAAAATGCCCTACTTTCCTCATGATATTGGATTTATCAAAAGCTTTCGTTAGTGTTCAATACGGCAGGTATACTATTGGATAAAATACGTAGCGATGTAGCGTAAATTAAACCTTGTCCTAGCTGGTTCTCTAGTAGTATGCTAACCAGAACCCATACTGTCATGCTTTCAAGTGCCATGGTCCTATTCAAAAAACTCGTTTGGCATGCCGCAGGGGTCTGTATTCGGCCCTATACTTTCCTCCATATTTGTCAAAGACTTACTATCTCTACAAGATGACTCGACCCTTTCATTGTACGCTGATCGTGTTCAAATTGCGAATCCTTGCGCAGTGAATCAACAAATTCTTGCCCCACTCGAGAGCCGAAAGTATTCTGCATAAACTCAAGAACGGGCACGACATAAGTGGCCTCAAGCTTAATGTTGATAAGATACACTGTATTATTTTAGGCACGTTTGATGAAACTACGCAGCTGAATTAAGATTTATTCTCTTTCGATAATACTACCAGACGACCTGTAACAAATGTCAAGACCCTTGTAGTGTGTCTTTATAAAAATTTTATTTATTTTCAAGATTCACGTGCGAAATTTGTGCAGAACAGTTTACTGCATCCTTATTTTCTTACCCCGCAGAAAACACTAATTAGATGAAGAAGCCCGTCTTCTACTAATCACACCGAAATCTAGCATTCTTTCCCTTTGGTACTACAGCAGTTTAGCTCGGGGCAAACCTCCTCAAAAAACCGTACAGATCTGCAGAAGTATCGTAACTTTGCTAAAAGAATAGTTCTCAGTCGCGGTTTTTGGAATTGTAACCACGCAATTCCACTCTTTAAGTAGAAAAAAAAAATTAAAGTGACCCCAAATAGAAACCAAACTGAAGCTTGAGCAAATTCTGTGTGTATCTCATTCTTTGTATAGCAAACGCTGTACTGACAATACAGTTTAGTGTCTTTGAACTTATATGAGCTTTGTCAGCCACAACTTGCGACTAAATTCAAATATCTCTAACTTGGGGGGAAATGCACTTTCACTGTGTATTTAGAGCTTTCTTGTGGAATCACCCTCGGAAAAAATTTTCTCTTTTAAAGTAGGTTGCCTGGAATTACTTCTAGAGTTAATTAAACAAACCATGTATAACAAACGTCTGCTCATACGCGTGTCATTTATTAAAGCTGTATGCCTGTGTATGGGTGTCAGTAAGCTCTCTCTGTAGATAATTCACAATTTTGAGTTTTTTCTGTGTGCTCAGTCGACCTCCAGGATCATCCTTTGGTACACTAGAGAACCCCATAAACTGTCATATGCTACTTTGTAACTTCTAAAGGTGACATCACTCCCTTTGTGGATTAGTATTTTACTCTGTTAGTTGCTGCCTCGTGTGTGGATACAGTACGCGCGAGTGGATCACTGATTATCTCATTGGACATATCTTTTTCAATAGCTATAGGAAGTTCAACTCTATGAATGTGTGAAGTCTGTGACTAGTTTCTACTCTGTTTTTATATAGATGATTGCACATTATTAAACTGCACAAGAATTATTGAGCGTTTTATGCATGCTAGACAGCCTTGCTACAAAGTTTTTCCTTGTTGGAGTACAAAAAATAAACTTAGAAAAAAACGAAGCTTGTTGCGAAGTGGGCTGAAAACGCCGAGGCCACTATAATTTTTAATCTATAATGTAGGTGTAGCAAGTGCCTGTGGTAAAGTCCCGACCGTCTCAATTAGTTTCAAGTGAGTTTAATTTTGAAGAGTCTTGTATTTTAGCTTGATGGTCAATATTTTCAAGTTGAAGCCAAGGCAACGTAGAGGGACTACTTGAGTTGGCTACGTGCGAATAAAGTTGACAGATGTCGTGTGTGTGCATCTGCTTCAAGAAAACTGGTATGTGTTAACTATTAACTGAACTTCAGTGAATCGGTTCAAGTCTTTAAACGTTATAATATAAATCTTCGATAAATCAATTGAACTGGGAAGCGATGATTGACTTTATCGAAAAATTTACGTCATGAGAGACACGTTCTGGTAGTTTTTTAATTAGCCGGATGAATCCACATGTGGCTAGACAAATTTCTCATGGAAACGCAAAAATCAAAAAATTCCTCGGATCTAACGCAGAGGGATGTGTTTGGGAATAACAGATGAAACTTGGGAACCAGTGAACTGGTTCGTCAAGGCCGTTCTATGCCAATACCCCTCCTTTGAAACCTCAAAAAAGACTGTTGGTTTAGCCACTTTCAACCGTGTTGGTGGTGTTATGAACAACCCAATTGTTCTTGAAACAGCTGTAAGCTCTGTCTTAAGGAGCATGGTAGAGTTTCTGACTGTCTCGTCGGTAATTGATCACAGTCAACCATAATTCTATTCAATGTTATGAAGCCAATAAACTTGTCTAAGGCTTTCGATGTTTAAGTCCTCTTTGAAGAGCCAAATGAACGATCCCTTAATGTGACATCGAGCTGCAAAGAGAAAAAACGGACCCAGCAAACACTAATCTGCCGTAAACTGCTCTGAGGCGGCCCCTGGAAACTGGGCCATTTAAAGCTGAACTCGCTGCAGATGTGCTCTAAGCTAGCGCCTCTGGAACGCCTTTGGCTTACTAATGCAAGTGATGCTTAAGCTGCCCTGGCCGCCTATAGGCTCTTCATCTTTGAGTACTTTGAAAGACGCTCTCTGCATCTCATGAAGTTGTTGTGCTGCAAATACATATTTCATCAAAATCTTCACTGTATTTCCTGGAGTTTATTTGTTAGTCTATTTTTTCTAAAATTACCTAACCTGTCGTGGTCTAAAGAGTCAAAAAATTGGCCAGAGAGGAAATGTTTCGCCGTTTTTCTCTGGTATCATACCAGGCTAAATTAAAAAAGAAAAGAAAAAACAGGTAGACAGAATGCTATACTTCAGAGGTGTTTACGAAGCGACTATTAAAAGTGAAATACGAGTAAACGAGGCAGTATACCTATGCGCTATTTACAACAACAGGCACAGTCGGTTATTTTGGGTGTATGGCTAACTGAACTGAAAAATTGACGAACGCTATGCGTTTGGCTGTAGTACAGTCATTGCCGTTTTACAATGCGGTAGTGTCTCCGTAACGTTTCAGGAATTCCTTATTACTAAAAATACACAAGACTGGCGACGTGAGAACGGAGATAGCTCCATAAGGTCATCAAACCCCAGACAAGCAGTCCAGCAAGAGAAGAAAGGACTAGAGAAAATTAGAAAAAAAAACACCGTATCATTCTGGTTACACAGTGTTTAAAGTTGCCAATACCAGCGCCAACAGTAGCAGAACCATCAAGAACATTCCAAATATATACACCCGATAGAACAAATGAACGAGAATGCTAGCTTGTATGACATCAAACAGGCTCCAAAACAAACACATAAAAGGCACCAGTACGCCAAGTTAGCAGCTCCCGAGCAAATGGCTTCGGAAGTAAAAGCGCCAATAAATGACTTCGGAAATTATGTTTTTATAGAGGAAAACAACACTAACTCTTCGATGATGCGCCAAATCACAAGGCACAACACTATCCAGCAAAAACGTGAATCGACGGATCACTCTATCAAGCACACTCAGATGATGATCGGCTGCAGAAACCCAGACTAAGTAGCAGTATTTCAAAAGAGGGAGGTATCAACTCTACCGAACTAAACTCTTTCCAACTACGTCGCATAATACCGATTTTCTGCAAAGCTCATGAGACAACTGAACAGATGTGAGCCTCACACGTCAACTTAGGATCAAACATTATACACTAGATTACCAGGAAATTAACCACAGGAAGTGATACACCATCCAGCATAAGCACAAGAATAGTGGGCCTCAGTGTACGCCACCGAGACACGAGCATAGTCTTACCTGCATTTAATCTCATTCCTCACCTAAATCACCAGGAGTCAATCACCTTCAAATCACACTGAATGGATTCTGAAACCTCCAACCTACTACAGCCAACACAGTAACATGATCAGCGTAAACAACGAGTTAATTATTATCAATATTAAACGTATCTGTTGTTAATACAATGAATAATAGATTCATTTTTTACCACCCCAGACGCAGCACGGCGATTCAGAAGACAATTAACAATAAAAGGCCCAAAATACTACCCTGTCTAACACCAGATACCACATCCCAAAGCTCACTTCTTTTAATGTCCACGACCACGCATTGGCGTCTAGTAGACAAGAACTGACTAATAACCGTGATCGAACTACCACCACCAATTAATCAAAGTTTATGAAGCAAGCATAGGCCATTCTCGCGATCGAAAACGGTACTGAAGTCAAGCTGGACCAATCTAGCCTCATGACCCCTATTAAGTTTCAACTGCAGCGCATGAGAAATGTGAAGCAGAGAATCACAAGTGCTCAAGCCTTTTCAAAAACCATACGGCGTTGGAGGTACGACATCCCGTTTCTCAAGAAAGCCACCCACCCTCGACGCAACTAACCTCTCATGAACTTTATACAAATTAGGTGTGATCGGGATATTTCTATGATCAGAAGTTCGAGATGAGACACAGCCTTAAGGAACAGGCGTTTCGTAAGCAACAAGCCAGCATTTCGGAAATGACCCGAACCGCAACAGTCGATGGACCACAAGTACATCAGCTGTCTTGGAAATAATGAGTGGAAACAGTCCATAAGGATCAGTGCCACCATAGAGGTGCAGGTCCAAAAGAAGGTTGTGCCCTTCTGAAGATCTCAGAGAAAAACCAGGACCGCACCCGGTCCTGGCTTTGCTTCTAATCAAAGTAGGGCAACAAAAGGTATGTTTTGACAGCAGGGTCAACAAGAAGGTCTCCACCACTACCAATTAAAGAAGGGCTCGCATCCAACCAACCAACTGCACACAACAAAATGCTGGCAATCTGTCCTTATAGCGCCCAGCCATTTCATAAGGTGACAATTAAAATCACCCATTAAAAACAAAAGCAGAACGGCTATCCGATGATTGGATTCTATCCGTTGCATCGAAAATTCAATCAAAACCTCCATTATCAGCAGACGGACTACGATACACTGAAAACAAGTAAAAGTTCCTTAATGAGCCACAGACTCACAGCACCATCAGCTCACAACATTGGCACTCATATTCTCTCTGCCGAGAGACAACAACATCTTTACGAACGTATGCAGCCAGACTTCTAAATCCAGGGCATGAGTCTCGCAACCGCTTTTCAAAGTTAGGATCATCAGCTCGGAAACATGACGATGGCTAGAAACAAGCGCCTCCGAACATAGTAAATAGTAGACGCTAAAGAGAGCTCAGCCATTTTGCTATAGAGGCCACGTATATCAGCACACAATATGTGGCAAGAACGAACACTAAAACCACGAGGACTAGGGTTAACTTTTACATCCGGATAGCAAACTACAAGGCCAGAAAACAAACGAAAAACCAGCATCATGAGAGAATAACAGTCAGCAGGAAAACAAAACAAGCCCACAGTCACGATAGCAGCCAGCTATCAACGCGTCCCAGACTTTGCCATCACCAGTGCGGTTTTGGCCGAAAAGAAGAGAAGTCTAAATGTCAAAGTAGACACCATATCCCCAAAACTACAACTCCAGTGCACTAACCATCGTGATAAATTTCTACTACTGATGTAACACTATAGAGCAGCATGATCGTCAACTTATAGTTTCTTAGAACAACCAAGGTCCTCTAATAAGCATCCCTTAAGTAAACAGGCTTAACATAAGAGTACAAATGCTCTTTTGGAGACTGCGAGCACCAACCTCGACACTCGCATATCGGCCTTGCAGCAGCCACACTATCCCGTAGAGTTACCATGCACCTCGCTACAAGACGCATGAAGACACATACTAATACAGAGACAGCTCCTCGTTAACAACATATAATATTATACAAGGAACGAGACAGCAATAGACTCCAGATAACTGAATCCTTACTTAACCAGCAGCGCAAGCTCCTCTTGAAGACCCAGGCCGCTTGTGCAGCCACAGTCCCTAAACAGTTTAGAGGCACTACCGCAAGCTAACCCTGTACTGACTGTTGTACATACATATGACACAACTTTCTTTCAATACTTGGCTCATCCTAGTATATCTTTTGATGGATACAGTAATAATAAAATACTGCAATTACTTGGGGAAAAAACAACAAACATTGTAATTGAAAATAGAGCTAAAGTTGTTAACAGAACTGGGCAACGATTACAACTCCGATGGTGATATGAAAATTTCGTACCGCAGAATTTGTTTTTTTCTTTTTTTCTACAGAATAAATATTTTCGAAGGTGGTACAATATCATACAGTCTCATCGCTCAAGTAAGTATGAAATTTAGTAACGAATAGGGTTACTAAGCCGAACACATCTGGTTCTGATGAACAATGATAAAAGTACTGTCTAGTACTCAGCACAGCGTATTCATTACCAAATCTCTTAGCACAGGGAAATATAGTTGTCCCAGGTTTAGATATTTAGGAATATCAGCTAGAAAAATCTCCGTATGTGTCACGTTCAGTACGAACTTTTTTGTTGATCCTCACAACTGCTGGCTCTTTCTTTGGTCGCTAACTGCGGCACCACAGAAGACACCCAGCAGAGTGACTCCACACACGTAGGGTGACGTGAACAACGTCACCTGGACTTCATTCGAAGACCTTCAAGGTACTCAAGGTACTAAATGTATTCTCTCCTTATCCAAGTTACGACGCTCCTTAAGTGTTTGTTCTGTCTTGACTCCTGAATGATAATTTTTGCCAGTAGTTCCGCCAGCTCACTCGTGTTGTAGTAAGCTAAGCTAACACGGTCAGTGTCCAAACCACTAAGATCTACAGGAAAACTGCAGTTAAATGAACAATCACGTACATTTATTTCCATTTTTCCATCAAGAAACTCAGTAAACCCCGGAGACGACAGGTATAGGAGGAATAGCAGTGAACAAGCAAAACCCTTATAGACAGCAGGTTATTATTGAACAATGACAAAAGCATAACTCTTCAAGACGACAGATATTCTAAGAGTAATGAGAAAAAAATTCAGAACGATACGTAGTATACATTGATAAAAAATATAGCCCTTCAAAACGACATGTATTATAGGCATAGGAATGGAAAAAGTCAAATAAGAGATGACAACAGGTCTATGTATATATTTAGGCAGGCGTAGAACATCTAAGGGACGTTCATGGCCATGCAGAATGAAAAGATTGGCTTGAAGAGCAAGTTTGAGCAAAAGTTAACAATAGTGTAGCATACGTAGAAGCTGATATCAAAATAAGAGACTACGGTTAAGTAGAAGCTAGAGGTATACACAACACACGCACACTATCACGGACGCACAATTATAAGTACGCTACCATCTCGAGCAAGCTACTTAATTGTGTCTCTTATATCTAAAGTGGATACGAGAACTGAGCTCAGCCGGAAATCGGCTCAGAAAGCACCGGTGAAAAAGTCGCCGTGAGCTTTTGGTTCTATTCTGTCGACCGAGGCCTTATGACGTCTTTCCATATACTTCTACCAAGACAAGAGAACTGATATCTAATATTTAGTATGTTTGCACAGTACGTGCAGGTAAAACGATCGCAGAAACATATACCCATGTATGAGTCTGATTCCCTCCACCTGATGACGTACGGAAATTACGCTCCCCTGCATGACTCCAGTTGGAATTAACCGAGGCGCTACTCCAGTATATAATTTCCTCCGAGGTTAGAACAGCCTCAACAATGGACAGAAAAAATCCGAACGTGTAATTTTTCAGTATTTTCATGAATAATTTGTGCCAATGATGACGTCATAGGTGTTGTAGTTTGTTTCGATTATAAATTCGTTCATAGCAGACGAGTTTGATTCAGATAGCTTCAGCCGAGTACAAAATGGTTGATGTACATTAGCTTGAAGACTCGGGTTAGAACAGAGTAATAACCCCAAATGCTTTCTATATATAGTACATTTAGCATGGCTTATCCTTGAAAATTTCTCTCCTCCAACCCGTTAGAATGTACGGTATGTATCCTCATATCTACAATGTATTAGTTCATACTATCTAATTCTGCATTGATAATGGGCACGCTCGATTAGGCGCCTAAACTAAGCGTTGGAGGTTTGATTTGTCTAAAACTCAAGACACAAGCTTTGGTTTTACAACTTTTAACAATACTGAAATATTGGTAGTAAAACCCCGATATTGAGCCAGCTGAGACTGCATTTTACTGACCAACATTGAGTGTCCGGAAATCTCAAGGCCAGCCGATTAAGCTTCGGCTAATACCTGAAACTCACTTCAACGGGTTAAAATCACAGCACTTGCATAAAGTTTTGGGTAAGTCAAGCCTCGAAGTCCTAAGTTTGGGCCCAATCGAAATGGCCACCAACTAGGATTCTTGCTATATAAAATCGTCGACAACGCTGCTAGCAGAGTTATAGAAGATCTAAGTAATGATGACGTCACACGGGGCTTAAGAAAATGTTAAGGAGAGCTTAAAAGATATGCGTGCATTTCCCCTTTTGTCTGTGTCCTCAACTACTGCACGTTCGTCACACTTGATCTGCACCGAGACCGCGCATCGAAATCTCTGCAGCTGCTTTGGCTTCACCCTGGTCAGTAAAATTTTTAGGAATTGATTTTAAATCAGTGACCCAAGTGAAGCGTAAATACTGTCAACACCTGAATTTTGTCTTTTCCTTGCGACTGTACCAGCTGTCTCCCTCCCCCCCACTCACAAGGATTGTATCACCACTGCTACCTCCAAACCGAACGATTGCACAGGCATTGTCGTTAGGACCTCCCAAGCTCTTTCCTGTCATTCGCATTTTAGACCTCCCGCCAAAACATCTCATGTCGATCGCCGCTCGTGCCACTTAGATAAAATTTCTCTTTTTATTATTCATTTTTCATCCTGAAGATGGAAAAAAAAATCCGAAAAGTTAGTTTTTAAGATTTAGTCGACAATTACGTATCAATTTTACTTAGGTGTTTTAACACCTGAAACGCCATTGAAAGTGGGGAAGTTACTAGGGACGAGGTGAATGACCGCATCTGCGGATGTTGAGATGGCAACATCCGTAATCGCATCCGAAGATTTCAGAACTCTAAAATCCGCAGCAAAGGAGGCGCGGATTACGGATCCATCACTGTACACTAAACTCATCCACAATGCAGAAAACTCCTCATTTGGATTGAAATGTGTGCAAGCGCTGTCCGTGTCAACAAAGCACAATCCAAGTTTTTTCCTAAGTGCTGTACAAACTGCCGTCGTGAAAGGGTGCGTGTGTGTTTGTGATGGGGCGAATATCCGCATTTGCATCCACGGATATCCGCACCTTTTTTGATCATCCGCGTCCGCGGATCTTGAAATGATAACATCCGCAATCGCATCCGCATCAGCGGATGGCAGAACTGCAAAATCCGCTACAAGATCCGCATCCGCGGATGTCCAAAAAAAGACATCCTCCCCATCATTATATAGAACTTACGCTCTTATCTCAAGTTTCGGACGAGTGGGACTGCTTTAGATAGACTTTGAAAGCTTATGTGCAAAAATACAAATTTCCATCCTTGAGACTGGGCGTCGTGCATTTTGTGCTGTATAAAATAAAATAAAAAAAATGTTCTGGGGTAGAATGACGCTGTCCACGAGCTTCACACAGCCAGCAGACTGGCGTATCAGTTTTGGAGGGACGCAGGTAAGATGCCCACAGGTCATATAAGGCAGGAAAAGAATAGACTGCACAATCTGTGTCGCACTGTCCTCAGGCTTGTGCGAATAGACTTAAAAACGAGACTAGAGCGCAGAAGCTGTCGAGCAAGCTAACGTAGAATAAGTCCATTGATTTCTAGAGAAAATAAAGTCTCAAAGCGATAGCCTGTACCGTTGCACAATCAGTGAATGGTATCATCAGGGAATGCAACATATCCGAATGCTGGAAAGCCATTCTGCCGTTAATATGAACTGCATATTGTAGATGATAATCGTAAAAGCTACGTTGCTCAATAAGGTTGCACGTGACCGACTTTAGAAGTACTCTCTAATTAAGTGTATGCGTGAGAAACAAATACCCATTTTATTCAGAAGACCCTAAAACATTGATTCCAAACTAAGAAATGCTTTGTGAAATGGAGACCGACAACGTCGTCAGTGTTTGGCATTGCTAAAAGCATTTGAAAAAGAGACTTTCTCTCTCCAATTCTCTTTTATATTCTCATTGGCAATGTCCACACCTGACTGAACGCAGCTGAACTAGGGTGTCCTGTTAATGATAGAGCAGCAAATGCGCTCAGATATACTGATGACATGATTCTTGTCTCCTCCCAGTGTCAGTGGGCTGCAAAACTGTATTCAGTTAGAGAAAACAAATATCGCAAACTACGTACCGAATATAGTACTGTTTGAGCGGTCTGAATACACATTATACGTATGAGAAGTAACTTGCGAATCAATGAAGTCACTAGCTCCATGGTGTCGAACTCACTTAATGTGAACAACTTCGCTTATACTTGGGTCATAAAATCATTAGAAATTTTAATTTTCTTGATGATCAGGACATGCAAAAAAAAAAAAAAAAATACAGAAGTTCCACGCATTGGGCAGCAAGCGCATCAGGAAGTATGGTCACTGTTCTTAATAGGTCAAACGCCAGCTGTTTCGAAGTTGTAGCTGTTCTCTGCATGTAAACCTGCATTGGTCGAACTTTAAGCAGAAATCGATTGGATGCCTACGTGTAGCTCATGATGACATATTGCGTTGTATAGGAGATCAATGTGCCGAGGTCAACTATTAACTTGTGCAAGTACCATATTTTCTCAAATTATGATGACCGCCTCAAAGTTAGATAAGGATTTGAGGTCCCAGTCCCCAGAACAGAATGGAAAAATCTGATAACTCTTTACTGTAGCTAATGGCCCTGGCTATACATTTACTGCCTTACAGGTACAGCCGATTGCACCACATACTGTTATCAGACAGGGGCCATACAAAGAGCAGCCATGCAGTATTAAATGTTATGTGATGATAGAATTACCCAATATTTGTATCTAATGTAACTCTAATTATAAGCTGTGCCTATTACATTTTTGTAGCATGCGTCTATGTGTGCTTAATAAAGTGTAGTTATTATTACCTCCGCCTTGGAGGTTATATTTTTGTCGGAGCCTGTTGTTTTGTGCGTCAGTTTATCTGACACCAAGATAACTCAAAAAGGTATGAACGAATCTTCACGAAATTTGCAGAGATTGTTAAGCATGTTAGGAGCAACAAATGATTAACTCTTGGTGGAACTTTGTTCTATCAATTGTTTGTTTGTTTCTGTCACATTTTTCTTGGTAACATAACTAAAAACAAAATTATGGACGGATCTGTACGAAAATTGCATGAATTGTTAAGAATGTTACGACGAGCAAAGGACCAAATTCTGTGAAAATCGGTTTGTCCGTTTGTTTGTCTTTGTATAATAGACTATGTTTACCTCCGCAAAGAAGGTTATGATTTCATCGGGTTTAATTATCTGTCGCTTGTAGCCTCGGGGCAAAATGCATTGTCCTGCGGGAAAATGAGGGGTTCACTAGGCCTAAGGCATAAGCCGTTTGTAAATCTCGGTGTTAATTTTGCGATGTCTATGATTGATGGACCGAACTCCTGCAGAAAAAAATCATTCCCCACGTCATTACACCGCCTCCACCGAGCTTGACTGTTTTCTTGACACACTGGGAAGACAGTCTTTCATTGGCTTTGCGGCGTACGTAAATATTGCCTCCAGAGCCGAATAAGTTAAACTTGGATTTGACGCTGCAGTGAATTGCATCCCATTTTGTGTCAGTTCACAAATGTTCTCTCTCAAACTCCAGACGTGCCTTTGGCTTCGCTTCGAAGCGAGGGGTTTCGAAGCTGAAACCCGAGCATGCAATCCTGCATTTTGTATCATGCAACAAGCTACAGTACTTTTCTTGACATGTTATTCCCGGTCTTTTCACTAAAGTTACGGGAAACTGATATAGCAGTTTCAAAACGGTCCTTTAATTGCAGATAGTGAAAGAATTTTACGATCTTCCCTATGAGTTATTTTTGGAGGTTTACCAGGTTTCGGGCTTTCGTTTAACGTTCTAGCTGTGTTATACTTTCGTATCATCGCAAGATGAACTGCACTTCAGATAAACAGACAATATCAACCAGGAAGCAAAGAGCGTAACGGGAGGACTCACGAAAAATTTGCACCAAAAAGTGACGTCATCATCGACGAATCTATGGCTGAGTAGCCTAGGAGTATTTGAACTAATTTCACCAGAAAAATCGTCTTAAATTGCAAAGTTTATCGCTAGCGTATAAATAAATGCAGATAAAATATACTAATTTAGCAATTATCTATAGAAAATTGCAGTGCAAGTTGCTGGAAACTTTCACAACACTAGCGCCGAATTTGTTCCCTTTCGCCGACTCAATTTAACTTCTTTTTCTTGATTGAAGCCTTATTTACACTTCACATTCACTTCACAGTACTCTTCACAGAATATATCTATTCCTTACCAACATATATAAGCACCATTATAGCCAATTCTGTACGCGAGAGAAACCACAGCAACAGCTAGCCTATTGCCCTAACTTTCTGTTCTTGGCGACAACATTTTTCGATATTTTGCAGCTCAAGTAGCTGGCCAGTCTTGAGCGGGAGACTGAATGAAATAAATCGAAAAAATACGATGATTTGTTCAAGAAAACCGTATACGAAGGTCTGAGGCCCCACACCTAAAACAATTCGACTCGTCGATGTGATTTAAATTTGCTACGTGCTGTCACAGCTATGTTTTATTTCAGTCTTATTGAGTCCTCCCGTTGCATTCTTAGCTTCCTGATATCAACAGTTTCTCAAATTGACTTGCTTTCTTCTTGTTTGGCAATGATGAGTTTTTTTCTGCGAGCAAAAGTGTTTTGCGTATTGAAGTAAAAAATTGCTTGGAACTAAGTCAGGAATGTATGAACGCAGTCTTTAATTTCGGGATGCTCTATTGAATGCTTTGAAATGAATTGAGTAAATTTTTAGCCTCGTTCCTTTACTTTTGGCCAGGTCTAAATTCCTTCGTATCTTTTCATCATGATTTTTTTAGGAAACATATTATGTAAAATTTTGATACTTTGTAATAAATTTGTGCATTATAAGCTAATTTTTATTTGATAAAAATTTTGTTACGAGTCATTTATTACTTTGTGAGTAGGTAATAAACTTTTTCTTTAATTCGGTGTTGTTCCCGTTCCTTAACTCTTCACTGTGCACATTATTTCCTTGCTCTCATAAACGTTTTTACAATTTTTTCTGGTAATTTTGGAATAAAAACATACTAAAATTGGTACATCAAGAAGTTTAAAGAAAATTCAGCTTATAATGAAATAATGTCTCACTGTATCACATATAATACAAATAAAAAAAAATCACTACGCTCACAATAATGCGTCCAAACCGAGGGTAGAATGGTGCAATTGAAAACTGGGAGATTAATTGGAAAAAACGGGTACTATAATAGGAAAAAAAAAATACTACAAGAAGGATATAAAAATAAAAATAGTTTCAGCAGCCCTGAGTAGAGGAAGCAGCTGGAGGTGTGGGACTGCTATGTACCTGTTTATATTATGTCACTATTTACATGCTGTAAGAAGCTTCAACTATTTCATGAGATTTAATAGGAAGTATTGCACTTTGTGTTCATTACACAGAAGCACGAAAACGTTCAGACGACTGAAGGGTGTCAGCAGGTGGATATAACGTTTACCCGCAGCAATGCTAAGGACAAAACCTTTCCTTTTGACTCTCGTGTGAACAGGTCTTTGGAACACTATAGTAAAAGCAGCTCACGTTTACTTTCTGGTTTGGAACGGTTTTCACACTTGAACATTTTAGAACGTTTATCAGGCATATGACGTTTTGGAAAATATACCGTTGAAAACTCTTTGGTACGATTACCCCATAACACGTGTCGGAACATGTTGAGCAAGTTGAAGCCTCCTGTACATGGAGCACAATCTGCATATAGGTTAAATATCATCAACCGTTAGCCTTTTTTTGTCATTCTGTAATTGTTCTTTGCTATTGTACTTGTAAACTTTAGTCTCGGTTAGCAAAGTTTTTTTTGTATTTTGTATGATGGGCACGACACTTGAAACGTTCGATTTTAATATATGATGATTCGTACTGCCCTTCTGGTCATCACCTTCCTAGTGAACCTGCGATGGAGATATATGTAATTTACTTCATTCGTGTCGGAACGTTTGCCACGGAAATCGTTTTGGGAAGTTCATTGCACAAAACACTTTAGAACAAAAATTACACGAAACAGTTCTGAAATGTAGAACACAAAATCATTTTTGAACGTTAACCACTCGAAAAACATTTGGAACATTCATCAAACAAGAACATTATCAAATAGTTTTCTCACAAAATGTTCCTCAACATTTATTATTATTAAATCACACCAGACTGGCAACTCCACTAACTCTGCGACGATGCGCCAGATCACATGGCACAATACCACCCAGCATGAACGCACATCGACGAACCACTTTGTCAAGCAAACACAAATGGCAATCTGCAGCAGAACCCCAGACTACAGAGCAGTACTCCAGAAAAGGGAGGACAAAGCAATTAAAACAGCGACGTGTCAATTCAACCGAGCCAAACACCCTCCAAGCACGCCTCATAAGACCAATTTCCTGCGATGCACGTGAGGCAACCGAACGAATGTGGGGCTCAAAAGTCAACTTTGGATCAAAATTGACACCTAAGATTACCAAGTCATCAACCACAGGAAGCACACCATCCAGTATGAGTGCAGAAAAAGGAGGTTCCACTGTACGCGACCTGGACACGAGCATGGTCTTTGTCTTGCGCGCATTTAGCCTCATACGCCCCACCTAGAGCACCAGGAATCAATCATTTCCAAATCATGCTGAATAGATTCTGAAACCTCTAATCTATCACTAGGCTTATCGCAAACAGCCAGTAAAGTAACATCATCAGCGTAACCAACAATTAAATTATTAACAAGATGAAACCGAGCCGCCGTATATACAATGAACAACAAAGGGCCCAGAACACTACCCTGTGGGACACCAGAAATCAAATCCAAAAACTCACTCCTCCTCCCAGCAACAACTACACATTGAGGTCTGTCAGATATAAATTGACTGATTACCGCGAGAACTGAACCACCAATATCCATTAATCTTAGCTTATGGAGCAGCCCAAGGTGATTCACTCGATCAAAAGTAGCACTAAAGTCAAGCTGTACCAACCTTGCCTCATGACCCCCATCAAGAGCCAACTGCAACACATGAGAAATGTGAAGCAGAGCATCACAGGTTCTCAAGCCCTTACGAAAACCATTCTGTGTTGGAGGAAGGACACCCTGCTTTTCAAGAAAACAACCCAATCTCGACGCAACCAAACTCTCATAAACTTTCGACGAAACAGGTGTGATCGAGATGGGTCTATAATCAGAGGTACGGGATGAAACTGAGCCCTTCGGAACAGGCGTCACATGGGCAACACGCCAGCACTCCGGAAAAGACCCCAGCCGCAACGTTCGACGGAATACCGAAGCAAGCGGGGCTGCGAGCACACCAGCCATCCTCCGACGAAAGAAAGGAAACATACCCAATGGATCAGTGCCCCATAGGGGTCCAGGTCAAAAAGACGGCGGTGCACTTCAGAGGATCTGAAAGCAAAACCGGAGAACCTCGGCTCGGGATCACATGCTAAAGGAATACGCACTCGGTATCGGTTCTGCTTCCCATCAAAGTAGGGCAACAAAAGATCCTCCTTGGCAGCGGGGTCCGCAACAAAATCACCATCAGTACCAAGTAAAGGAGGCACAGAAGTGCTCACACCAAGCACAGAGCTCTTCAAGGTGGACCACCACTTATGTGCGCTAACCGACGAGGCTAATAACTCCCTGGACCTCAAATTGTGCTCCCTCTCAGCTTCCTCATAAGTAGCACCAGCCCGACGCCGCTGTTCCCTGAAAAGCTGAAAGTCGACAGCAGACCGGCTAGTGCGCCAACAGGCATATGCCTCCCGCTTTAACTGGTATGCCCTCCTACAGGCATCATCAAACTAGGGTTCATCGCCTGTCCTAACCGTGATGAAGCCGGGAGGGACATAAGCGCACACCACGTCAGAGAGAAGCCGATCCTAAGTAGACCCAGGATCAGTAGACTCTCTCACAACACCCCAAGGTAGCGCAAGGATGGCACCAGAGACGGCATCATAATTCACTGTGGACTTCAAAAATATTTCACACCTAACAGTGACTCTGTGGACCAGCTGACGAACCTGCAGCGTCGCAGATAGGGCACCATGGTTTGAGGAACCAATGGGAATCACCACTGAGACTCCAACCAGATCAGAAACATCAGTCATCCGTAGGTCAAGAACACCTCCCATTAAATGAGTAGGACCTTCAACCAATTGCTCACAACCAGAGGCACTCGCGAAGTCGAAGGCGGCATGACCATGGCAATCAGTCCTCCCAAAGCCTAACCATTCCACATGGTGACAATTAAAGTCACCCATA
>LQNS02276930.1:1540612-1569676 GCA_001587735.2 Parhyale hawaiensis | reverse complement strand
TAAATTTGAGGAAAAAGCGTTTTTGAAAGAGTTCTTTTATTTTCCATTAGGAATTTCCTGCATTGTAGGAAAGATGCTCATTTTTAGGAGGGTATAGATTTAGCTTGAATGCTGTGATTGTGCTCTAGAGCGTGGTCTGTATACTACTTTTACCTCTGTTATTCTCTAAAGATTATCGCCTAATGCTTGAATGTTGCTAGCCTTGGAAAAAGTTCGACTGGTCGCCGAATTAAGCCTTCGAGAACTGATTTGTTTGAAAATTTACGGAGGGCCTTCGGCTTTGTCATTTCAAGTCTCATAGCAAATATTAGAAACAAAGTGATTACGTTGAGGTACGGTAGCTGTAAACTTTCTTCTACGGAGCCAGAATGAATTCTGAAAGCTTGACGGGTAACTGGTCAATACAAGAAACTCACTTCAGGGAGTCGAAGATAGTGGACCTGCCTGAAGTTTCGAAAAAGCTAAGTTACGAAGACTTAATTTTACTGGCGAATTGAACGCGCCCTAATGTATGAAACCCACCCGTTAAACCTCTCATTGTGGCTGACCCCACCTCTGTCAGAATATTATATACTGGTGCTCACGGTCCCAAAGGTTTCTCGAGAGGCTTTCCGCAGGGGATGTTGCATCTGGCAGCAGTTCCTGCTGATAAAGTTAGTTTGTAAGGTTAGGTAGGTAGGTTTACCTCCTTCCCTCTTGCTCTGCCCCTTTGTTCTTCCTAGTAATGGCGCACTGCCAAACTAGAAACTTATGAACTCAAATAAGTTCTCTCGATATAGGCCTAGGCAATGCAGCGCTAGCAACTCTAATTACTGCACTGACTATGGGGATGTCCAATTGGGTCGTTAAAGTCGATGTAATCAAAGCTCACCTGCATTGACTTATCCGAAAATATAAACAGGAAATTAAGTTGCGTCACTTTCAATCGTGCTTCAGGTGCTAGAAGCAGGCAGTTGACGTTGAACCGACTGAAAACTTCATTTTATGGAACAAGATTGAGTTTCTGAAAGTCTCAAGCGTAACCGATTCAGGACCAATGCCTGGAACTAGTTTCATGAGGTCGAAAATTATGGTGAGCTTCACTAAAGTAGTCGCCGGCTGCTGAACGTCTATTTATGAATGGCCTCATGATTTAGAGGTTTAACAGAGTACTTGATGATCATATTGGGACTGTAATGAAGTGGCCACCTCTGAAATTCCATCAGCGAGCGATTAAGGCCCCTAACTTTAAGATAATCTTAGAAGAATGGTATGAGATCACTCCACAACAGTGCTACCATGTGGTGACCGAGTGCATGTGTGCTTTGATGTGCCAAAGTTATAGTGAGCAAGGGCCTGTACACTTCATATCGAATCGTTTATGGTAATTTTCATCAAGGTTTTTGATTTGCTTATTGTTTCTGCGCATTTCTAGAAAATTGCCCATTAATTTATACCCACGGTAGCAGCAGCCTTGCTGAACTCAGGTGCAGGATGTCACAGGCTTGATGCCAACTCAGGTATGCGAGATCTTTACGGCACTAGGCGCACTGACTCAGTAGTGATAAGTATGCACAGCTGCCGTGGGGGCACTTACCATCCTGAGAGATAACCTTCCGCCGATATCGCCATACTTATTCTTCTCGGGCTAGTTGGCCTATATCAGCAGCGCAAACCAGTGCGTGTGGGTTTCTGGTTCCGTACCAAGAATAAAGGCGGTGTAACATTTTCGAGGTGAGGGAGCGGATTTTGTCCATGCAGAGTATCCGGCCTGACCGCGACTTGAAAGCGCCAGCACCATACCCTTTAATGCGTGTTCATTGTTCATTGAGTCACGTCAACTTTGCGGCCCCCAGTCGATGTCAATTTTAGTATTAGAGTAGTAACATTGATTAATCTTACAGTGTTTTATTGTGAAGATCTTGTGTTAAATTCATCATTAGCTAGGTATAATGAATAAAATCAATACCAGATGTATTTAATCCATAAGTAAGACAATAAAAATATAAACATGCACCATAGAAATTATTCCCTGTAAAAAGTTGACAGCACTAGTAACCGATATTTTTCACCACAGGTGAACTGTTCGTCCAAAATGCCTTTAGTAACTACCGTCACGCCGAAAACAAGGATCAGAACATCTTCTCGGTGTTCGCCGTCTTCTTCCCTGCCGTCACGGGCATAGTGGCTGGCGCCAACCTCTCCGGCGACCTCAGGGTCAGTGGTTTATAGCTTCCATTACCACAGAATCCAATAAAGAAATTGCATAAAGATGTCCTTTGAAGCCCTGGCACCATTAATCAAAATTATAAGTTTATCGCGATTTCATGTGAAAAATGTAGGAAGTCATCGAGTTCCAGTGTAACAATGATTTTCGAGATAAGAACAGGGAAACCAAATGTTGTATCGAACCTCTTCCAGCTTCATTATAATAACGGTAACTAAGAGCTGTAGCCTACTCCGTCTTGACTCCGAGAGAGCAATCCTCCGCCCAGCAGCACAATGCTAACAACAGTTTCAGTCAGACAGACCAACAAGCAAACCTACAGATGGATCATGTTGTAGAGAATACAAACGTAATATTAAATGCTACGTTTTTTATATTTGTGGTAATATTCTTCTTAATATTAGCAATGATAATAACGTTAATAATAATGACATCAGTAATAACGCATCGATTTTTTCTTAATAGGAATGCACTACCAGAGTATTCCCAGAGCGTAGGCCTATTCTTCTTGAAAAGCAAGACAATGTTAACGAAAAATTCAGACTCGTCGTGAAACCAGGAATCCTTTTTACCATCACCAACATTTGGTCATTCGTGTTTAATGACGTCAATAATAGTTACTACAAATTTCTTGAAGATCTGTCCGAAAATTTTAAGTAATATCTAAACTGAGGCAAACATTTTGTTCAACACACAAACCGACGAACCGATCGTCACCAAAATTTGGTCATTTGTACGTTTTGATATCTTTAACAATGCCTACATATTGTCTATGGCAATAGCTCATAGAGGGCCGGGGCGTATGTTCTGGTGTCTCTTTGGGAATGGGCCTCTTGGTTCGTCTACTGCCGCCTATCTAATTTATTTGATAAATATCCAGTTATAACTTCTTGAGTTACATTTTGACAAACATTATCAAACATTCTTGCTCGTTAATGGGCAAATAACCAGCAGATACTAGCGGAAAATCTGATAACTCGTGCCTCAGAGGATATGCCTTGACCTACAGTATTAAGGTTCGGCGCTCAAGCAGCGGTGGGTCAGAATTCTGTACGTGGCGATGTCTTACAATGTAGGAATGACCTCTAGCACCTGCTTCTATCACCTGCTGCTGCTTAATGTTCTTTGTTGCTGTCCGTAGACGTGAGCTGTTTTTGCTACAATATTTCTATCAGTATTCACAATATTTCATTTTTTGCCACTAAATTTATATGACGATGCCTTGCTCAAGGTTCAGTAGACCTTTATGCGAGCCTATTATTATATTGATAATTATTTTCTCGATGAACTTTCCGCTATTTTTATTGTGACTAGCCCTTTTGCCACGCAAGTTATCATTAATCGGTACTCCCTCTGCTCTGGCATTCCGGAAAATATGTTTTTAAGTCAACCGGTTGAGGGGTTAGCAGGAATCAACCGGTTGAGGGGTTAGCAGGAATAAATGACAAATCTCTCCAAGATTTTAGCAAATTTATCTTACCCTCTTTTTTTAATTTTATTTTTGAGTGAGAACAAACTGTTTTAGTGCTAATCTGCAGGAGTAGGTATGTATGTAGGCTGAGTATATTCATATACATATATTCCCTATGTATGGCCTTCACTATATGCGCCTGGGCCCCTTAGCCTCTGTTATACCATTGTTTAGTACATAGCTATATATACTTTTAGGTGTATGTGTGAATCTAGTGCTTTCTTGATAAAAGTACTTATTTATGTGTCTATTATGGCAAACATAATCAAAAACACAAACGGACTAGCCGATCATCACCTTTTTTGGCATATCTGACAATGCCTGCAAATTTCATAAAGATCTGTTTTGGAGTTATATATACTGCTGATACACATAAAATCAAACATAGAAGCAACAAACGAGCTACCAAATTATTGCCAAAAAGGTTATTTGGTCTTCGTAACATTCCTAACAATTCGTGAAGATTTCATAAAAATCTGTCCGTAATTTTTTGTGATCTTACCAAGATAAAATTGACAGATAAACTAGCAAAAGAATTTAACGGATCTTCATCAAAAATTGACTATCTGTGTCTCCTAACATACCCATCAAACTGTATGAATTTCGCAAAGATCCATCCTTATCGTTTTTAGTTATCTTAGTGATATTCAAGTAAACCGAGTAACAGACTAAGGCATCAAATATAAAACCTCTTAGGCGAAAGTAATAATGCTGATAGGATAATATTAATATGATGTATAACTTTGCGTTTTTCGATATCTCCACAGAACCCGAGCGAGGCCATTCCCAAAGGAACTCTGCTGGCCATTGCCATCACCTTCTGCACCTACGTCATCTACCCTTTCTTCTTGGCCGCCTCTGTCACCAGGGACGCTACAGGTCAGCACAGCCCTGCGCGGAAACCCGCATGCGATGGGCGACAGGGATAGCTGTGATCAGTTCCTCCATCCTATGTTTTGGTGATCCATACCCTAAGAGGGAAGAGGAGAGGCCTCAGCCTTAAAGATAAGAATTTTACTTGGAATAGAACGTTCGAGAACATGTGCTCCTTGCTGCATATAATTTTCTCTTTTGAGACAGTCGCAAATGTTCGTTGTTATTGAATAGGTACAGTCCGCATTGTTCCTAAAAACTAACCATGCGCATAGCAATCATTGCCTTGTTTTTTTATTTTGAGAAAGAGCAACCGCACGAGTTTTCCTTAGCTCGTCAAAGGGGCATTCCGTCCTATTTTGTTCAGAAATGAAACATATGTCCAGCTACCGAGCCGTTCTGTAGCCGCACACTCTATCTGACACTAGTGGGGATTTACCTGCAGCACAAACCAGTGTCTATGTGGGTTCCCTAGTTGGAGTGTGTGGTCACGGCAGCTTTACCTTTACCTAGTTTTTAGATTTTTTTTTCTAAGTAGGTATGCATTAACGGAGATGACACCTGAGTAAAAGTTAACAGTTTTCCCATATTTCAGGAAATGTCAAAGAATTTTTAAATTACATCGCAAACGACACGGACTACCTCAGCGGCAACAAGAGCATCCTGCAGGCACCTACCTTCTCAGGCGAGACCTGCTCCAACCTCGGCCAGAATGTTCCGCACCCTCAGAACCTGACGCAGTGCAAGTACGGTCTACATAACAACTTCCAGGTGAGCTGTTTTCGAACCTCTGTTAGTTATTATTATAGTTGAAAACAACATCCGAGCATCGGGCCACGAGTGCCCTCACCCAAGGAAGAACCGGGTGACTCAGGGCCCCCTTTTCTACCTTTATGAGAAGTGCATAGAAGGCGAAGACTGGGATCGAGAGGTCTCCAGAGCGGCCATCAACTCCCAACGTAGTCTTAGACCGGGAACACATTGAAGCAACGAGCCACACTCAGCGCAACAAATTCGCTGCTTGAAATAATGTAACTTCGAGCACTGCTATCAAGTGGCCGCACTAACGCGACACAGATTGCATGTCGCCCCGTCTTGCAACGCTACTTGCTACAAATTATCGTGCGATTCGAGAACAGGAAATGCTCTAATTTGGCTGTAATCAGTCAATATTTGTTGCCAAGTTTTTTTTTGTGTAGCTACAAAAATTGAAAACATCTAGATGATATAAAATAATGGACCAAAAATACAATACAAAATTGTTGATCGATCAGAAGTATCTCTTGACAGTTTCAGCTGTACAACTCCGACTGAGCTGTATGATTACTGCATGTTATATTTATATAACTAACCTGCTCTCTATTTGGCTTAAATTACATATAAATTTTATTTGTTTCCAAGGACAGAAGAAGGCTGTTCTACAAAAACATGACACTTGAACGTGGGCAGCTATGTAGTTGGCACTCATGTTGTACTGTAATTATAACTGGCTAGTACAGCAATACTACAACGTCAGGGGAACCAGGCAGTTTTGCTATGTATATATATATATAGTATTAGAAATAATATACTCATCGTAGACAAACTATTAGGCCTATGTAGCTCATACAAAGATACTTTTTCATATTTTCCTACCAATATTTACCTTCTCAAGTTTCAACCACAAAAAAAAATGCTTCAGTCTTTGCAGCTATAACAGTCAAATAAACAGGCGTTAGTAACTTAGCCCTTTGAGACGATACCAGGTGCCGCCATGCTCTCAATTTAACCACAAGTTTTAACTTTTCCCATAAAATTCTTATGATACTTGACATTAACGCAGCTATTGTGGTGCAAATTGCAATAAGTAATCAATCAAGCGTTTGAAACAATAATGATTAGGCACCAGAAAATTTAAATATACTGACTAGTACGCCTTTCTTGTCCGCAAGTATGACAGGTTGCGTTCCCGCTTGAAACTTCATTTCATTTTCTTTTTTAATTCTCTGAGGAAAACCTCGAATCGTCGACTGTCGCTCTGCGAGTCACTCTCATATGAATGCCCAATAGCATTCGATAATTTAGCCATAGTATTGCCAACTGTGCGCGTCTTCTTTACGGAAATTGCTGCAAATTAAAAGCGCAACTCAGATGCAACGTGTTCCCATGGCTGAAATAAAAGGCAAGTTGACAACCCAAGACATCTTGATGCCATTTTATTCACTGATTTTTGGCATTCGTTAAGCGTATTTTGTAGTAGCTAGTCAGTGCTGAAGAAATGAAATGTTTCTTGCAGCTTTCACAGACATATCGTGCAAAATAGTTGCTTTTTCTCCGAAAATGATCCCAATCTCTCCGTGAGTTAATCGTGCTTGCGGGCAACTATAATGTGAAATAGAATGGCCAATTAGCGCGGCGTTTCCGTTATGAGAGATCGTCCTATACGTTTTACGACAGTGACAACAAGGGTGATGTTTCCACCGAAATTTCAAATAATACTGCGCGGCTCCGAGTTTCTAATAGCTCATTTGGTTTTAGGGAAACAAACTGCGCTAAACATGCAATTGTTTGCTAAACTAGAAATATTTTGGGAACCTAATACTCTTCGAGCTTTCCATGTCTTATGAAAATTACGCTCTGTCCGTTCAAACCCATATGATGATTTCATCAAGTTCATTCTCTAGTACTAAATAGAAGTCGACTAAATTTTAAATTTTACCGCTTCGGGGTGAAAAAATCCCATCATCAGAATGAAAAGGAAAACTAAATGAAAACTAACCTGTAACCTATAAATAAAAATTCTTTTATTTCTAAATCAATGACGGGAGCACGGATGTTGTCGGGGGGTGGGGGGGGGAGGGGGTGAGTCTAAAACGCGAATGAGCAGAGCTACGCGGAGGGGATGGATGTCAGCTCGTGTACAGTCGGCAGATGTGAAGCTATGTGTGGACAAGTATGAAACCGTACAGCCGAGGTCATAATGTTGAGTCAAGGTTTGGTTTTGTGGATGTGGAGGGACTCTAATGGGATTGGAAGAGTCTATGATGGAAAAGTCATTCCTGCAGATGGGGTGGTTATTTTGCTCAGCATGTAGGCGGGGGCTGAATGTAAGGGTTTCGCAAGTGGTAAACCTGTACTCAATACACCTAAATGTTGGTCTATAAGGACTTTGAACTGCTGTCCAGTGGTACCGATGTATGAGGCGCTGCAGGCCTGGCACAGCTGGTAACAGTACATAACACTAGAAAAAAGTGGTGTAGGGGATTTGTCGTTAAATTTGAAATAGCACCTTTTTTTTGTAGTTGTGTTTTTGTGGAAAAATTTGAAGTTGATATGTGGGTATATGCTCCAGAGAGGAGCGTTTTCAAAGTTTTTGCTGTTTTAACAGATTGTTTGTTGTAGTACGGAACTGATTTTGCCACAAAATTGTTGTAAATCGCGAAGATTATCTATTGACTGTATAAATAAATGAAAAGGATATCTACTAATTGAACAATAAACGATTAACTATAGAAAATTGCAGTGGAGGTAGGTAGAAAGTTTCGCAGTACTAGCGGCAAAATCTCGGCCGGTGTGGAGATTTGATTAACCTTCTTTTTTCAACTGAAGTTTTCTTTACACTTCCTATTCAGTTCGCAGTGCACTTCACATAACTTATTTAAACATATCACCATATTTTTCAACTTTATTCATTCAGTTTCCCGCTCCTGACTGGCGAGCTACTTGAGCTGCACCCATACACAAAACACGGTAAATTTTTTTCGTGAGTTACAGAAGTTCGAACCTTTCATGCAAGTTTTCAATTAAAAAACAAATGATTATGCTACCTTAGCACGGTCACAGGAGCAATAACTGCTACTGCGGTTCTCTCGCGTACAGAATGTAACGCTGCTTATATTTGTTGGTAAGGATTAAGAACGCAACCTACGAATGTCTGAGGTCCTACACTCAAATCCTTCGACTCGTCGATGTGACGCCATTCGGCTACATGCGGTCACTTATAAGTTTTATTTTAGTCCCATTGAGTCCTCCCGTGACACCTTTTGCTTCCTGGACATACAGAAATATGGACTATTTTGTAATGAAGAAACTAATGATCGTTTCCTCTTCATCGATTTTATCGTTAGTAAGTAAACACCATTTTATTGGCATTGGGCAAAGCTGCTGTTTCTAACTGATGAAAGGTTAGATGAATAATTAAAGCACTCAAGCGCATGCTAAATACCTACTATCATGTGTTACTGACTGGCAGGCGCATAAATCTCATTAATTTATAGAAATGTGCTTATCTGTTTTGCGCATGTCTATGCCAATAAATAGCGATTATTAGGACATTACTTGCATCAATTATAAGCACTCAATTGCCGTTTCGTAATTTTATCCGCTTTCTTATCATTAGACCTTCTGCGAATTAAACATCACACTGCCGTTCAAAATTTGAGAACGCACATACCGGACGTTGCTGTCGCATCTCATCAGTGTGGCCGGCGCCGAAACATATATAGCTGTCGACGTCATGCAACAAGCATCTCGCGAAAATGGCATTACATCGCTTGTTGCTTCGATGTGTTCCCGGCCTAAATGAGCGTTGGCATAGGGCTCCCGACTTGCATTATAGTTTACAGATGAACAACTATAAGTCCAGGAATGCTATTTGCCCTCCTCCACTTCTTCGTCACCCGATGGGACTCCACCATCCCCCAAATCTAAGGGCTTGTCTACACGTTAGTCTTTTGAACGTGTTAACTCATCCAATCGCCCGAATGCATTTAGTGTCGTGAACTTAACCGTGCATATGCCACAAAATGTTACAAATATGTTAGCTGAGACATAAGTTTCCTCGCAAAGTGCAACAAGTTAAGTTACAGATATAGGTTCAACTTTGAAGTGAAATCAGGCTCTAAAGTTGAGCAGTTTTCTGTTGCTTTATGGCACAGTACTCATTCAGAAGGTGGGATGCGTGAACACTTTTAAAAGACTAACGTGTAGACGGGCGCTAACTGTCACGCCATCACCCAATGACGCTATTCAGTATATGAGGAGGTAATGCCTTAGCTGGCTATTGGGCTGGCTGTGGCATGTACTTCTCTAAGTTCTACACAAAGGCTAGCTCTTGACTGAACAACTGACCGAACCCTCAACTATGAACTAGAAATGCTTTCCAAAATCTAAGCGCCCAATAAGAAGCAAGCAGCAATGTCTAAACTCGATAATTCCAATCACCCATTCTGAGAAAGCACGGGCGATAGATGTAAGGGGATAGAGTTATGTTATACCGGGGGTTTCAAAATTCGAGGCACAAAATTTGACTCTAAGTAGAGAAACGGAAAATAAAGCGATTTTCATGAGTGACAAAAATGTCAAAACTCCCTAGTATTCGAGAAATGACCTGAAATACTTGAGGGGGAAGTACCCCCAATTTTTTATTGTTTAATTTAATTATGTACAGATTTGAACGAAACTTGGTACAGAAATGTAACACTGAAAATAAATCTGGCTGTGACTCGTGTGCTTTTTCCCAAAAAACGAGATACTTCAAAGAAAACACGAAAAGAGGGCTGGGGAAAACCTACCTAGTCTTACAGTTTTTGAGCCACAAAGATGATTTTGGTCTCAAAATGAGCGAAATTTGATTCTCTACAAATAAAGGCTTGGGTTTTATGATCGTTTAATTAGGAGACGAGTAACGGCGCGCTTTTGAGGAAAATGTCGAAATGGAAATAATTTTTTTAGTTACGTTGAGAATTGTGTCAACATTTTTTTCGACGATCATCAAACCCCAGAGCTTATTTGTAGAGAATCACATTCCGCTTATTTTGAAACCAAAATCATCTCTTTAGCTGAAAAACAGTAGGACTAGGTAGGTTTTCCCCAGCCCTCCTTTCGTGTTTTCTTTGAATATCTCGTTTTTTATGGGAAAAATGAAGTAAAACGCACGTGTCTAACCCACATTTATTTTCAATTTTACTTATCTGTACCAAGTTTCGTTCAAATCAGCACATAAATAAAAAAAAAATGGTGTATTTCCCCCTTAAGTATTTCAGGTCGTCATTTCTCGAAAACCAAGTAGTTTTGAAATTTTTGTCACGCATTAAAATCGCTTCATTTTTCGTTTTTCTTATTATAGACAAATTTTGTACCTTGAATTTTGAAACACCCGGTATACTTGACTAGGAAGTGAATACTTTAAAAATGTCTATTTGCCTAAATTCACTTTTAAAAAAATTTGATTTCGACACTCAGCACGCAGACCATGTTTCTTTCTGTAATAGAACACATAACATCAACGGGTCACAATTTTGCTACTGATTACTCCGTAAAACATTTTGTATCGTTATTGATTCAACTATAAATTTCGTTGGATGTCAGCTCGCATAAAAATCTAAGAACGTAAATTTTCCTTTATGCAAAGTACTGGTGCGCCCACCTATAGAATTTGCTGTCCAGTTATGGTCGCCGCACAACTGCAAAAACATATATACAGTAAAATAAAAAAAAAAACATTAAGGCAAAACAAAAAAAATTGATGCCCAAGCTGAGTAACAAGACATATAAAATATAATACGTGCACCGCCTTCAGGAGCTTGGACTCACTCTTTCCAAGAAATACAATTTTGGGCGTAACTAACAAAAATATTCAAGTGCTTAATGGTTTCAACGTTGTCCCTACAGAGAAAGTTTTCGACAGAGACGTTGATGATTGCCCCTGAAACAATAAACAAAAACTCAATGTCATTGATGAATTATGCTCAGTCAGCAGTTTTTCCCGTGTTTTAAAGTTAACATCATTGGAATAGACTACTCTCGGATGTTGTGTCGGAGCAGCGAGTCAACTCGCTTAAAAATCGTCTAGCTTAACACTGGGAGCGGCATCCTCCACAACTCCGAACTTCTCCAGAACTCACCAACTCAAAACATCTATTTCTTCATAGGCTGCTTTGTATTATTATCTTTCATACCCAATCTAGCGTAATGTCTCCGAGCTCTCAAGGATCTGCTGCAACTATTCATACTTGCACAATCAACAATCAATGTATTGGCTGAGGTTTTCCCTTAGACTACGAATTTTTTTCTTCGCATGGTGGCAATATTGCGATAGTTTATAGATGGCGGGAGCCTTGGCTTGTCTGGAGATGAGCCAACTGGTCCAACGTTGGCCTGTTATCTAATCTTTTGTTCTAATATTCTCTATAATGAAATGTACGGTAATCATCAGCATCCCTACCAATCTGCTGTAACTCTTCTATGCTACGGGCACAGTCATCCTTTAGCATCGGTTTTCTGTAGGCCATCTTTGAAAGTTTTTATGTACTTGCATAGGTCATGGTAATAGCGCAGAGTGGGCGAAGCCTGGAGTTCGACTTCTCTTTTTGCAAGTGGGCCTCTTGTTCGCCTATTATCTACAGTCTAATATAATCTACTATTGGCTCTATTACACAGGTAATGGAGCTGGTGGCGATATGGGGCCCCTTGATCTACGCTGGGTGTTTTGCTGCCACGCTGTCTTCCGCCATCGCGTCCCTTGTAGGCGGCGCTCGTGTCCTCCAGGCCCTGGCTAAGGACAAGCTGTACCCCGGCCTCCACATATTCAGCAAAGGCTTCGGCCGCAACAACGACCCCCTACGAGGGTACTGCTTAGTCTTCGTCGTTTCGATGTGTTGCATCATGATCGGTAATAACCCGATGTATGCTCGTTGTTTCTCGTTTCGCTGGGCGGAAGCATAGTCAGTAAGACCCCATGCTCGTTGTTCCTTGTTTCGATAAGTGGCATCATAGTCGGTAAGACCCACATGCACGGTACAGCACCTTTCGTTGGGCTCTACCATGATCCGTGAGACCCTTATACCTGTTTTCCTCCTCTTGTGTTGCTACATTGTACTGTATTTGGCCAGAGATCCCCAAGAACAGCGATCCTCCTCGCGCTGCATCAGTATCAGTAAGGTTCGCTGCGAAGTGAGTCTCCTTTCGCTTGGCTGTTCGTCAGTAGATTTTGCATCAATAAATCTATTACGGCAGGTGATTCTCCTCCATTATGGTTACAAGACTCTCCACGCATCATGATCCTCTTCTCACTGGGCTACATCAGGATAGGCTAGATCTTTTTGCATGGTGATCCTCTTCTTGTTAGACTGAATCCTTACTGGTAAGCCCTAGATGGTATGCCCGATCATCTTCCTCCAGCAAGGCTGTGTTTCACATGACAGCCCTGCAGCCCAGAAGTGAGTTATCGACCGTCATGGGCCTACCCGGTCCGTGCCTAAGACTCAGTTGACAAAATAGTAGATCCAACGCTTATGAATAAATTTTGGAACCATTTGCTGACCATTCGATTTTTCAAAAGTCTCAAAGAAAGTGGGTGAGTCCAAACACCCTCTATTAAGTGTGTGTGGGAGATCAGTATGAGCCTCGAACGTATAAAGGTCCTTTATACCTTCATGGTATGAGCGCAGGCTCAGCCGCTCAGGTAGTCTTGTACATGTAATTTAAAAACACACGATGTTTGAATGTGCCTGAGACGAAATGACATGGGCGCTGGCAGCAGATTGATCGGTTTATTACACACAGATATACATTAAAATAATGAAGACTTTCTGATTACAATACATATACTGTAATATATCTGCATAACCCATAGAAAAGTTGTGAAACTTTTTGGGTAACAAGTAGTAATTAGACTAGTACAATTGCATAACATAATCTTTATACCGCTTTTTAAATGCATCATGAGATATAGGATCTAATAGGTGCGTTGGAATTCGATTAAGAAGAGATGCCGTTCGAAAAATATGTAGTTGACCGTTTCTCTACATCAACACGGATATTTGGAAGATGGAGAATGGAGCGTCTCATCTCGTAGTTTTGTTGGGGAATGAGTGAGCAGTAATATTGTTGAAAGATAAGAGGATGATTATGTATGATTGAATGGAAAAATGCAAGCAGTGAAAAGTTATACACATCTTGAAATTGCAACATCCGTAATTTGCCGTACATATCACTATACGATTCATCAACGGTATGTTATTTCGGTCTCGTTTAACACGAAGCATTCGCCTTAGTATATTATTTTGCACAACTTCTAGTTTACAAATGTAACAATGAGGGGTTGCACCCCAGATGATAATATTTTGAATTAACAAGGAAAAAGCTAATGAATAATAAATTTGTTTCAACGAATCACGATTGACATACTTATACACTGCATATATTATACAATGAACCCTATTGAGCTTTCGGCCTACTCTTTAATGTGGGCTTTGAAACTAAGTTTAACATCAAGAATCAAGCCAAGATATCGAAACTGAGACACCCATTCCAATTCTTTACCGTTGAAATGTATCGTCGGTAAGTCAGGACGAGAACATGGAGTGAATAACATCAGCTTAGTTTTATCCTCATGGGCAATCAATCTATTTTGAATTAACCACCAAGGTAACCTTCAAGGTAAAAGCTCCATGAAGCAACGTTGAGGTATTTGATACCAAAATCGAAATCTATTTGCGATATGCGCCTGACACTCGATACGTTGAATGGTGACCTCAATAAATGCGACTAAAGTTCAGGTTGCTGCAAGGTCTTCGTCCAGGTACGTACGGTACTGTGAATCATGAAGACGAGCCTGCAACCGTGTAGTACACTACCATGCAGTCCAATAAATCCTTCGGTACATTTGTGTGAAATCCCATTCAATTTAATCCTACCGGACTGCAACGTGTAGTACGCGTCTGTAAGCGAGCAGTACCCATAAATTTTGACCAGCAGCCTGCTGCTTAGTGACTAGTGAGGCATTGGCTTCAATTATGACTAGTTAATAATCTATTATTCAACAGCTAACCTGAACGCCGTGTCGACGCTCCTTAGTAACTTCTTCTTAGCGGCCTACGGCCTCATCAACTACTCCTGCTTCCATGCCTCGCTCTCCAAGAGTCCGGGGTGGAGACCGGCATTTAAGGTATAGTGTCAAGTCCTGCGTACAGGTCCCTACTCAAGGAGTGTAGGTTACATCATTACATGAGTGTTGTTTTTAGTTTGTCTGAAAAGTTGGATATATTAGTTAAATCTAAATTTATAAAGTTTCATAGAATTGCAAAGTTTTTTTTCGAATAAAAAGTATCGCACTGCGACTTGTGTTGACCAGTCGGTTATCCTGCTAACTTTGATCTCTGTGCCACTGTGTATGGTAATATTTGAACCGATGACGCGATAAAGAAGGTACCCTTCCTCTCAGTCAGGAAGCATAGCATGGGCCACACTGATAGATTAGTTACTCCTTTTTACCTTGCCCATCTCATGCTGTGAGCAGTTACACCCTTCGGGTAATCTACGAGGCAGGTTACTTTAGCTTTATCGAGGTCTTAGGATATCTTTATCTTGTCCATTTTAATCCCTTTGGTGGTATTTCTTTGAATTTTCATGCTCTCGCTACCAGTCTTTATTTTTGTCTCTTTCGTTCCCTCGAGCAATTGCGCTCTATCCATGGGTTCCTATTTTTCTTGACTTATTACATGTACATAGTTCTTCCCCCTCCATAGATCATGGTTCTTGGAAAAGTCGTTTAAGGCTTCGAGCGCTGCTAAGATCATCTCTAAATTATGTTTTTTTTTTCTATTAGATTTTTCTTAAGTAGTACACCTCAAGTTAGTAGAAATAGAAGACTATATATATTAGAAGAAGGTGTTTACGCTTAATTGATACATAGATTGGGGGTAAATATTATTGGCCACTATAGTACCCGTCCTTATTGATCATTCCTAAACTTCAGTTATATCTTACCTTCTAGTCTAATTTGACTCTTAGGAAAGATTGTGCTAATCATCTTTTGATCGCTTGCTAAGAATATTCTACTTTGTATTTACGCCTTCCAATACTTAAAAACACTTCATACATTTGCAGTACTACAACAAGTACGTGAGTCTATTGGGAGGCTTACTGTGCGTGGTGGTGATGTTCCTCATCGACTACATAACGGCCCTCGTTACCTTCTTGGTCACCCTTACGCTCTATAAGTTTGTATCCTACAGAAAGCCAAGTAAGTCACATCGGGGTCGTCATTCTTTGCTATTTTGAGTTCTAAACCTTACAGCGACAAGCAGCCTCCACCAGTGGGACAAGTTCGCTGAATTATTTTGGGCGCACATCAGACTAGCTGAGCAGTTAAATAGGTCCAGTAGACAAAGGTGACTGGCAGCAGCTTCAGCCCAGACAGGGGAACAATACACCAACGAAGACCTAATTGCAGCAGCAGCAGCAGAACTGCCAATTCCCATTGGTTATTGCTTTCAAATATAGGGTAAATGTGCTTGCTTGCTTGCGGTTATCCATCGTTTCCGATGATGACGTTGGCGTCTCCACGATAGTTGCGTATTTGCGGTCGATGGGTGCGCTGATGACTGAAGAGACCAATTCGAGACCCACACAGACATCCGCACTATATATACCTACAGGCAAATGCGAGTATATTGATATTGCAAGCACAGAGTAGGATTTTCACTCTACGGCAGCGATTTATGAAATAATATTGCCGATTTGAGACATGGATTTTGGCTTGCTTGCAGAAATATCAACGGTGCAGAGATAAACTGGGCGTTTGACTACATTGCAGCAATTTTCACATTGATATTGCAGACTTCGGCAAATTGGGCGTTGCTACTGAGCAGTAATATGACGTATTTAGATTGTAGAGGCTAACTAGACGTTGGACTGCATTGTAATAATTTGATATGTCTAGTAAATCGCGTAAATCGCAGAAGCGAACTGGGCGTTTGACTACAATATAAAGACCTACTTATTTAACTGCAGAGACAATCCCGGCGTTTTGCTACATTGTAGCAATTTATACAATTATATTACAGATGTGAACTGGGGTTCAAGTACACAGGCGGCGTCGTACGTATCTGCGCTGAAGAACACCCTGGACCTGCAGGACGTCGAGGAGCACATCAAGAACTACCGTCCTCAGATTGTGATCCTGTCGGGTCCGCCCAGTGCCCGTCCGCCTCTCATAGATCTCGGGCAGCACTTCACCAAGAACATCTCCATGTTGGTGTGCGGCCACATCGCCAAGGTATGGCGGCTTGTGCCGAGAGTCTTCACGTCAATTCATTTTTTATCCACTCATGAAATATAGCCAAACTTCCCTCAATGACTGTCATTATGGTAGGAGAATAACTCTATATTTTGCTGCCTTCCGTGGCTCTTTCCCACGTAGTTTGCATCTGATATTGTGAGAAAAATTTGATCAGAAAAATACAGTTTAACTAACGTTTGTTAGCGACATAACTCGAAAAGTTATGAACGGGTCTTCAAGAAATTACAGAAGATGTTATTATTGTCAAAAAACAGAAATTGGTAGATTTTGGTGCTGATACAAAGTAAATCATAGTTTTAGAACCAATTTGAATTTTTCGTTACCATTGCCTTGATTGGCGGAGGCATACGCTCTCAGTGTGCTTTAGTTGTCATTGTGTTGCATAAATCAAAAAAGTTACGGACAGATCCTCAACAAAATGAAATGCAATAATTGCTAGTTATGTCAAGAGGCACAAATGATCAAATTTTGATGATGATGAATATTAAAGGGAAATCCTTGTTTCCAAACCAATTTGAATTTTTCGTCAATATATTATCTTGCTTTACGGTGGTATGCACTCTCAGATTTTCTTTCCTAGTTGGCTATTTATTAGATCAATACGATCCTTATTGCAACAAGGCTAGCAGTGCACTCTTATTGGTGGTTTTGTAATTTCACACCTACTTCAATCTTAAGAAGCTCATACGTTTTTACTGGCGGCATTTTATCTGTTCCAGTCTAATTTAGCAGTGACGCTTTCCACAAAGTATTATTTTTTGAGACAGCGGGTTGCTATCCACTGTCGCGGTACCATATATGAGCTTGAATTCTTAGCTTTGTTTAATATACTGCCTGTCACTTCGCTCTCCCTCAACTGAAACTCCATGCCGTATATATGTAATCTTCATATAAGGTGTGAACTACGTACCTATATCTGTACCAGTTTATTATAGATTTGAGCTTAAATATATCTATACCGGGTGTTGCTAAATTCTTTCCACAAAATGAAACTATAGGTTCCTTACGATAAAATAACCATATTCTACTCTATCGATGCATATCCGAAAATGTCTACTTTTAAAGGTACGTTGACTTCATTAAAGTTCAGTAGTGCGATTCACTTAATCGGCGGACAACTGCTCTTTATAGCGAAGATAAAGATGCACACCGGTCATTTGTTGACATTATCACTCTAATCTGCACCGTACCTGACTTTAGACGGCCATTAACCAACTACCAAATAGTGAATTTGCAGATATGCACCTGTTTTACGGCATGGCTAACTGTAATTCCAGGAGCTCTGTCATAATGTACAGAGACAGGTTTCCTAACCGACATGTGCCATCTCCTGAAACGTCGGCGCCTTCGCGCATGTATTACTGCTAATGGGAAGAATTTTGAACAATTTTTGTGACTATGTAACCTATGAACTCCTGTTTTCCTGAAAATAAACATAGTCTGACAATGATTGTTCATTTACCCTACAACATTCGCCGATTCTGGGGTAGGTTTAACATTATCTTAAACGTACCTTTAAAAGTCGACATTTTCGGATGTGCATCGATAGAGTAAAATATGGTTATTTTATCGTAAGGAACCTATACTGTAGTTTCATTTTGCGGAAAGAATTTAGGAACACCCGGTATACATGCACTTATATATCAGTAATTAATTATATACTAGTCCTTCTTGAACTCACATTACTTAATTGTGCCCCAAACTTCTACCGTAAGGTTAATTTGTAAAATTAGGTATCTATAGATTTCGTTCTCCTTGCTTTGCTTTGTTTTCCCGATGGATATACTGCACTGGCTAAAATGGAGACAAGTAAAACTCACATAATAAGTTTGCCACCAAACTGTAACTTTTGGCAGAGCTGTGGTGATAAGGCTCAATACCACTGCTAACGTCAGCACCTCGAGCTCGCTGGTGAAACTAAGACCCTAATAGTAATTGTAAGCACTTCTCCTATATCGCTTTGCCTCCACCACAGTACGAAGGGTGTTTACCTGGTTATGGGTGGTTTGATTCACCTTCCGAGCACGTCTTACATCGTTGCAAGCGTTAAGCTCAATGTTTTGTGTATCTTGGGAAGAAATGGTCAAAGTATTGCTGGACTTCGCTTCCACCTACTGTAAAATACTGCGATGCCGTTTGGGTTACGATCGACTGCAATTTCTGATTTGGGCGGAATAACATCTTGTGTTGGGTTCTTTACCTGTAACTTTGACCAGCGGGGAATGTACTTTCTTTATTTGCGTTTTGTGAAACCGAACGCAATTAAAAGTATCTTCTTTGGCTGAAAGAGCCAGCCCCATGTACCGCTGGGCACGGAACCATTCGACTGGAGCTGTTGCCGTCATGAGCTCGCCGTTCAGTTGACTAGGGTGAGCACTGCTCAGTACCAGCGTTGGTTTATGTTTTACCTCTGTCAAATATGAAACGTGTTAGACGTCATTATAAGCAGTTGTGGGAGATTGGATGTTGTGGAATCTCGAGTCCAATGTTCTTATTTTTCTTCTAACTTAAAGTTTCTCACTTTCATATTGCAATTCCGTCTGTGAGCAGCGTGCAGATGCTGCGCTTTGTAGGCACTTGCTTTTCTCGCGAGTCTTTTCGCTCATTTCATATGATCACAACCATATAAATTTCAACAGAAAATGGACTGGCGGCAGCGGGCGTTGATAAATCAGAGGAACCGCAACTGGCTCAAGCGCCACAAGGTGCGGTCCTTCTACAGCCTGGTGGAGTCCACAGACCTCGAGAATGGATCTCAGCATCTCTTCCAGGTGAGTGATGCCAATACTAAAGCCTTTCTCTTATACGGGAGTGAGTTTATTTGTTTCAGTTGAATGATGCAAGTGATGGGTTCCCTGCACTTAAATGCAATTATAATTATTTCACGAAAATAAAAGCGCATGAGCGATCGTGCGTAGCTGTCTTTTTGCTAAGCCTTGACTTTTTTCTAGTATTTTATGATGCATTACTGGTCTTTGTAGCTCATTTACGGACTGACTTCATGTATATGGCAAATATACCTAAATTTGCTTTAGTTACTAGGCACGACTTCGCAGTTTTCAGTTAAAGATATACAGAGTGCGGTACTTATAACAATTCCACTTGACGATCAGTTCTTATTGACGTAAGACTATGTGACCCGTGAGCGAAAGATCCTTCTGGACCTTAAAACCTCAATAGGTTATTACTGTTTACGACGTCCTCGTCGGTGATGAAAGGCTAAATTATTAGTAGATCAATGTTGTGCTCGTGGTTACGCCTAACTGCGGTGTTCTTCCGAATGAGGTTCCGGCGGGAGACCGAGTGGAGGAAAATAGTCAAAAGAGGAGAAGAAAAAATGGATTGGTAAAGACGCCGAGGGGGCCCTCCGAGAGATGCATTGGAGTGACGGCCGTCGAAATGGCGTTGCATGAAAACAGATAGGTGAACGTGTTGCTCATGGGAGTGACGGTGCAGTGACTGCGAAGAGGTTGCGAGCACTATACCTTGCTTATAAGAGACGAAGGCCACCCAGTAGATAGACCGCAATTGCGCAAAAGCTGTGGAATAGAGGCGGGGCGGTGTTGTCCAGGTCGAAGATACAGCAGGGAAGCAGTACCAAGCACTTTGCTGAAGTCTACCTTTTTGCAATGGAAAAGTAGATCATGAACATTCGTTACTCGCTTTTGCCTCTAGGGGTGAACCTCTCATTCGCGGATACCGCATGAGCACTCACTCCCGTGTGCATGAAATGCACACAATCTGATCCCAGCCAATTGCAAGCATATCACGTACAGATGTTTCAAAAATCGAGGCGTCGCGAAATGGGTCCAGTACTTCAGCATTTACTTATCGGCAGTTAAACGCCCGCGCTGCTTGCTTTTCCCGTGTTTACAATACTTTACCATACCATAGTTAGCGTGGAACACGTACCAAGCAATATAACTTCACAAAAATCTAAAAGCTAGATGATATGCAGTTTGGAACCAAACATATCGATAATACGAATGTATGGAATCATTTTTATCGCACGACGGAATGCACGGTTCCGTTATCGCTTGAAAGTTCCATAGATTCTACTCATAGTATAACGTTAGTAGTTAGTACCATGTGAGACCAGTCCATGATTGCAAACCTATCTTTCCTGCTGTGAATCTTCCTTGATTCTATAGATCATAGCAGTTGAGGAGATAGTGTGCTCTAATGTGGTAAAAACACATTTATATGAGATGCTACACGTTAATTATAAACATCCATATGAGATGATACATGCTTATTGTTAACATTAATTATGTCGTCTCTCTGCCTCGCAACCATACTGTTGATGTGTGGTTGAACTTCACATTACTGTATTTGGCGTGACGCGTTGCTGTTGTTGCCTTCAGCTCGTGGGGCTTGGTATGCTCAAGCCCAACATGGTACTGCTCGGCTACAAGAGCAATTGGAAGACTTGCAGCAGCGAGGAGCTCATCTCTTACTTCAACACCTTGCAGTGAGTCTTGATTTCTTCATTGGTTATGCGCAGCTACGCTCTGCTGTTGTACTAAGAACGTTATCGATAATCTGCCACAGTCTTGGTCACATTTTTCATAGAAATTGCGCAACTGCTCTATATATACTGTGAATGACCTTTAAAACTATATAAACAGCTAGCCTAATCCCCTATTTTCCAGCATACACCAAATAAATTTTTGCAATATTCTCTTCGTCTCGAATATTGTAGTTTTACTCGTAGGTAGTGTATAGAACCGAGAGCTAATTAGAAAATCTAAAATTGCTTAAGATGCGCGATAGGTCAAGGGGCTAGGCTCCACTGTGCCATCTTATAGGAAGCCACGTCTCCGGGGTAATCAAAAGCCCGCTGCAGACGATAGTCTTATGTCCCGTGTTTTTACTTCACCGCGTTCGAACGCGTTGCTGTGTCTGAGTGAACAACAAAAAAGAGCACTGATGTTTCAGACGACATTCGCTAAAAATTTGGAAAGACACAGACTCTGCACTACTGACACGGGCTAAGCCAGAGATACGACGGTAAACATTTTATCGAAACTTTTGGTTGACACGCAGTTGTTTTTGCAAGGACAGCACGAGATATTCGAACGCGGTTGAATGAAAATACAGGACAAATGACTCTCGTCTGCAGCGGGCTTTAGATTACTAAAGACGTTTCCGATTGGCACACAAAGTCAAGTTGCTCAGCTTAAATCGAGCGGAAAATCAATTCAAACCGTTCTTTTTGCCACGTTGGCTTGAGTTTAAGACCTTAAGCGGAACCGTCTTGGGCGGAGAACTCAATTCTGCTCCGAAGGTAGTTTGAGTTTCTTAAGCGTAATACACTTGACTTTATCCTAATGTAAACAACAATGGTGGCATGGAATCCAACTTTTTTCCTTTTGGTGAAATAATATCAAAACAAAGGGAAGAATCTTTGCAATCGCAACGTTCTAAAACAAGGATTTAAAAAATAATTATTAGTTCGTTTTCTATGAAAGCCACGAATGAATAAAAGAAAAAGTAAGTATATTGCTCTGGGGCGAGTTGCCAGGCCTTCGGTGTCACCAGGGGTGTGTCGCAATCACGCCAAAACCGGGCTAACGCAACCTGAAAAAAGGTTACCGTAACCCGAAAAGTGGCTATGAGGGCGCCATCTAGCGATGAGCGGTGTAAGCTGAACTACATTGAAATTCCGTTGTAATTGAAGTTTTGTCAATATAAGTTCCAAGTAACTGATCTGATTTACTTATTTTGTTGTACATAGTTTATTTGTTGCGTATTTGAATGAATTTAGTGCCCCTTTTATTCAAAATGGACGTTTGTACTCGGTGACCTACATCACTGTAACGCGTGTCGCAGTCGTCATTTGAGCTATGATTGCGACACTGGTTGCGACTGGCTGGGTCACCGGTGTAGCACCGGTAACCCAGAAATACTGATTGCGCTACACCACAGGCTTTGCTACACCGGCCTCCAATGCGACACAGGTTGGGTAACACCAGGAAGCAAAGAGCGTAACGAGAGGACTCACGAGAAATTAGCACCTAAAAGTGACGTCATCATCGACGACTGTATGGCTGAGCAGCCAGGAGTATTTAACGAGAAAAATCGTCTTAAATAGCGAAATTCATCTCTAGCGTATAAATAAATTGAGATAATATATACTAATTTAGCAATTATCTGTAGAAATTTGCAGTGCATGCTGGTGGAAACTATCACAGCACTAGCCCCGATTTTGTTCTGTTCCGGCGACCTGATTTAACTTCTTTTTATTTAAGGAAGCCTTATTTACACTTCATTTTCAGTTCACAGTGCTCTTCACGAACATATTTAATTCTTATCAATAATTATCAGCACCATTATATGTAGCCAATTCTGAACGCGAGAGAAACCACAGTAACAACAGTAACAGTAGCCTATTGCTCGAACTTTTTGTACTTGGCGACAACATTTTATGGCATTTTGCAGTTCAAGTAGCTGGCCAGTCAAGAGCGGGAGATTGAAAGAAATAAATCAAAGAAAAATACGGTGATATGCTTAAGAAAACACCCTACGAAGGCCAAAGCTCCCACACTCAAATACTTCGACTCGTCGATGTGATGTAAATTTGCTACGTGCGGTCACGGGTAAGTTTATTTTAGTCCTATTCAGTCCTACCGTAGCATTCTTTACTTCCTGGGTGACACCGCTGATAATCTTCAAAAATTGTAGGGTTATGAGCAGGGGTAACACTTCCTATGTCTACAAATATTGACTTTAATACTGAAAAAATTAGTATTACAAACTCTAGGACAGCCCTATATTGCTAAATTCTAACATTTGAAGCACTTTTTTTTGTAATTTTCTTAACTCTTTATCCTAAAATACAGCCAAAACAAGGCTCCGCCGAAATGTATATTTTCAAGCTTGCCGAAAATTCCGCAAGACATTGTTGGGGCACAGAGATCGCTCGTCGCATTCACTGCTACACGGGTAACACTGTCAGGGTAACCCCGGCGTCTGATTGCAACACTCGTCTGATGTCGTTACCCTCTTTGCTTCCCGATTTAAACCATGGATTGGTAAACTTACAAAAATATCTGTCGCTCGCGCAGACCAGTGTTGTGTTCTATTTAGGTAGTATCATCACTGTTGTGTCCGACACATCATTATAATAACTAGCGAAAAATTTGTGGAGCCAGCTCCATATTTCTAACCTAACCTATCTTAGGGAACAATATTGTTGCAGCTTGCGAAAAGAATCCATTATATTTACTTCCAAGGATACTTATCTTTTAAATGTTAGGAACGTAGGACAAATTTTACTAGAGACGTCACAGCTCAGGTTAATATTTTTCAGCTTAACTGCTAAGCTCCGTTTGTCACTTCACCAGACTTGCTCTATACCCATGTGAGTTGGTCCAGCGTGGGGCAACACCTGTGCCGGACTTCTACGTTGTTCCCAACATAATTATCATCCTTCTTGCTCTTGTCGGATAAAAGCGTAGATGGGTTTCAGGAATTTTAGTCTAAAGTACAGAAACGAACAATTCCAAGTTAGCAGTTGTCTTCCCTGCAGTGAGTCTCTGATTCACAGCAATATACTGCATATCAGTCGGGTATGGAGGCTAAACTAACATTCATTCTAATCTGGTGTTTACTGCAGCTGCGCACTGAACATGCAGCTCGGCGTTGCCATCCTGCGTTTGCCTTCAGGACTGGACTTCTCTCATGTGCTAGATACTGAAGATGCTGGACCCCTGCTGTCCTCTCAGAACGGCACCAATGACTTGGACCAACCCGATCCCTCCGCACCGGAGCCAATCGCTCGAGGTGACTAGAATAATAATTATTGTAATAAAATTAACCCAATTATGTTGATAATAATGCTGATGGTATAATAATGGCTCCCCAACAGCAACAACCATAAATACCCATTTTAATTAAATGGGTGGTTATTTTTGTTGCGGTTGGGGAGCCTCCTAGAGGGTGAAGTTTGAGCGCAATCCTCTTTGGCCGCATGGAGAAAATAGGTTGAGGCGTGTCGATCCTGCATCCTAGTGGTGCAGGCTCTGCTCCATGTTGCTACTATAATAAAGTGGGGTCGCGCCTCAGTCGGATCATAAGTACTGAAGAAACCAAATAAATAGGGGTGGGTTTGAGTGAAGTGCAGAGGGTTGGTTACCCTGTAGCACTTGCTGCATAGCACCTCGGTGCTGGTGGTCAGTGCAGCAAGTTAGGTACCGTTGCAGGTCAAACTCTCTGGGAAAGTGACCGGTACAGGCTCAAGTAACGTTTGCTCTTGGGAGGTGAGGCTTGTAAATAGAAACTACAAGCCATCATGTTCCCGAGGCAGAACTTGCTTGCCGTTGGCCTTATTGAGCTCATCCGCCTTCCATATGCATTTCCTTATGTGAGGGTTCCCGCAATCCCAACCTTCAAGTGGCTCATACGCCCACAATGATGCGGCCGATAGCCAACGAGAAGGGATCCAAATTTAGTCGTTTGTAGTCGTTAGGTGATAATAGTAATATAATATTATATAGTAACTACAGTAATACTAGTTACAAAAATTTAATTCGCGTACAGTGAGTATACTGACGATGTTTTAATTTTGACCTAATATCTAGAATTTTTATGAATCTCTTTCAAAATCGTTCGTATTTCTCTTGAAGCAAAGAGCAAAGCACTGTCGGCTCATCTACTGCCGACCGAAAGAAGCAAAGGTAAATCAGAGATGGCCCCAGTCCGCTTCGTATACCCTATACTACCCCAACCGTACTTTTTTTTTAGCCCAAACACGCGACCGCCTAGCACCCTTTAAGTATTTTCATCCATTCAAAGTTATGAACTTTGCAGTACGCAGTTCTCTTTTATTCTTATCCACCCAAAGCCCAGAGATTTTTCGTAATAGTGTCTATTGTACTGTCTTGTATATCGATGAGGGTTGACTTTGCTCACCATCTTAAACATTTCTAATCTTATACGTGACACCGTATGCTGGTTTTGGCCTTTACGAATTACTTTCGAAGCCTTAATTAACTCTTTACAGTCCGCATCAAATATCATTTACTGTAGTAATAATATTATTGTACTATGAGAAATACGATCGAACCTTCGTTCTGGGGGAGAAAAGATGAGAAGTAAACTTTCGTTGGAGCAGCTCTATTTGAAACTAGGGTTGCTAAGCTGGAACGTAGAAGATCTTACTTCGATTTGTTGAGACCAACGGGTGTCTGATTCCCACTCGGTAACTCTGTTATAGACATAGCTGACCTACGTAACGTAGTTCAGCCGTGGTTTTAGATTTGACCAAATGGTAGATAATCTTGATAGTTAACGCTATTGGTTACTAGGCAAGACGAAATGAGCTCCCTCTTACATCTGCCGGTCTGCTTCGTCCTCCAGTGTCGGATGTAATTCCTACTACAAACAACATTTAACTGGCGGTCAAGTACTGCGTAAGTACTGTATGTACTAGACAAACAAATCATAAATAAAACGTCAAGAAGGAATGAACGGTAAAGCGTAGATGTACACGAATTTATAAATATTGTTGGAAGAAGGTGCAAATCGCTGAAGTAAATATTACTAAACGGGTAAACTATTCTTTTTTTCTCTGACAGACGGTCCAGGCAGCCCGGCCGCCTCTCCTCCAGGTTCCCCAGACCCAAGTCGCGTCCAAGTTGCGGGCCTGGAAGGGGCGAGTGAAAAGAGCAAGTCGAAGAACCGCGGCAGATCGCTTTCAAGTCAGTACACCGGACGCGGCGGTACCAAGCTACCCAAGGACGTCCTCAATAACATCACCATCTTCCAGAGGAAACAGAAGGTGGGGAATTGTGTTGCAGCGCTCATGAGGTTACATCCAGTACATAGATCTCGGCTTGCAGATTTATACCTATTTGAAGCCCAATATCAGCATATGAGTACAATTTTGATTGTTATCCTAAAGAAATTCTAAAATTTATACTATGGGATTTCAGGACTTGTAACTGCTGGTCTTTCCAAACGAGGAGAAAGGGCATTGTTGAGAGAGCAATGTACTGTGACGGTTTCCCAGCTTTAGTCTGCTTCAGAATTTATTTCCAAACATACAGACGAAACTAATAGATGACTAAAAGGAAACCAGGCATAGGTAAAATAAACAAATACCTCGCCTATGTATCTGTGGATACAGACTACAACGACAACAAAGTGATTGTACTGTAGTGAACCTTTGCAGCGATGAAAGAAGTTAGAATACTGTTAAACGGACAGAGCTACTGCAGATTGTGCATCGAATGAAAGAAATGCGAACTAAGATACACATTAAACCATTCCAAAATACAGATAAAAATCATATATGCCTACTAATTGATGGAACTTCGATAATAACTTTTTTATTCAGTTTAGTAGTCTGAAAGTTGACGACTTTTTCAAGGTGACGTAATAAATGCATTTAATAGTAAGGAGCCCATATGCTTAAACAGAGGCCATTGGAAAAAGAAAAACTAAATGTTTTGTCAATTGTAGGCCATTGTGGCAACCTAATATTGAATTATCGTCACCCATCATTGGCCTTTAGCTACAAGTATGAGTTTCTCGCTAATAAACAGATTCCTCGCTTCATCATGAAAACTTTAAATTTTGTTTGAGTTCCCTATGTCATTTATGAAACTTCTGTTGAACTCAACTTCCTACATCAGCAGTAGGACATACTAGACATTTTGAGCCGGCCGTGAAGTACAGTGCGGTGTATGGTGCAGCGCATTTGAGCAAGCAAACTGGTTCTAGTGCAGACTATCACACAGTTTTAGAAAATATAAGTAATGAGTTAGTGGACATAAATCATGCATCCAGGAGTATCTACGGACTACTCTAGTGACACAGGAAACTCACAATTTTCACAAGTAAGCTCCAAAGACAGAAGGCGTCGTTTATCAGATTTTAAGACCTGTCAGACTTCACCGGAAGATTGCGTCTTCTAAATATGAAGTTCTCAATTAACATGTGAACCGTCTTGCAAATGCAAAGGAATCATTTAACCCCTTTGCATTGGTGAGTACGATATATGCGGGCCGGTTCTATATAGCAATATCTTGGTTTTGCCCCGACTGTCAGACGCTCTGTAAAAACTTGCTTTTCAACACTACACTGCACGATGGACGTCTGATGGACTTTAATTGCAGGGCCCAATTAACACTTGGGGGCATCGGTGACGTCTTGGACTTATCGCAAATGCATAGGAATAATTACCGCCGACAAGAGGTTATGTTTTCGTCAAGTTTGTCAATCTGTCAGTTTGCCTGTATGTTTCTCTGGCTGTCACCAAGATAACTGAAAAAAAAAATATGAATGGAATTCAACAAAATATGCAGGGATTGTTAGATATGCTAGGAAGAACAGATTATTAACTTTTGGTGAAGATCCGTCCATCTGTTTATTTGTGCGTCTGCTTCATTTTTCTTAATGCGATAACTAGAAAAGTGTTTCATTTTATGCTTCTTAGTACAATGACGCAAAAAGTCATGAATGGATCTTTATGAAATTTACAAAAGTGTTTAGTAGCTAATGTTAAAAACCATAAACGATTAAATTTTGGTGATGATCGGTTTGCCTGTTTGACTAATATTTGTCAGAATGTTTGTTAGCAGCATAACTCAAAAATTTACGAACAGATCTTCAAGAAAATTACTGCCACCGGTAATACTGACTGTTAACAGACAAAAATTATTAGATTTTGGTGCTGATGCGAAGAGAATCACGGTTTCATAACCAATTTGAATTTTTCATTACTGTTGCCTTCCTTGGCGGAGGTATGTGCTCTCGATTGCTCTAGTTCACTTTTATATAGTACAGGGCACAGCAGGCATGGGATATCCTGGTAAAGTCTTATTGTCCAACTTTTGGATGCTTAGACATTATATGCTCCTTGATACCGCAGGGCACAATAGACGTGTGGTGGCTGTACGACGACGGCGGTCTGACCCTCCTGCTGCCCTACATCCTCACGACGCGCTCCAGCTGGAGCGGCTGCAAGCTGCGGATCTTCGCCTTGGCCAACAGGAAAGACGAACTGGACATGGAGCAGCGCAGCATGGCCAACCTCCTAGCCAAGTTCAGGATCGACTATGGAGATGTTATCGTCATTCCTGACGCCATGAGGAAAGCACAGGAGTCAAGCAATAGTGAATTCAATGAACTGATCAGCAAGTTCAAAACGTCTGAGAACAAAGACGATGGTAAGTTTTACTTGAATATGTAATACTTACATTTGTAGGGTTGTATTGTAATGCGTCGGATTGGCGCTGGATTTTACATTACAAAATTACAGCATGCTCAATTCGTTAATAATTACCAGTAACCCATCAAGCGCAAAACCAAAGGGGAAGGCATGCCCCGCAAGGAGCTTCAATGGGAGGAGTACGCGCAAGCCTTCCCTGGGCGAGTAAACACATGGCTTTGTCACGTGACTCAAGCTGGCTTTTGGAGATCTTAAACTGGCTGAACTGGCAGTGG
>LQNS02276930.1:1512856-1535915 GCA_001587735.2 Parhyale hawaiensis | reverse complement strand
GTTGATGTGGGACTTTATCAAAAGCCTTTTGGAAGTCTAGATACACTAGGTCAACACCCTTTTCTTCATCTTTAATATCAGTAACTTTTGAGAAAAAATCCAGAAGGTTTGTTAAGCAGCTTTTTCCCTTTTGGAAGCCATGTTGAGAGTCGGATTTGAGCTGATGCATCCTCAGGTGGTCAGTTATGCTCTTTTTCGGGAGGCGTTCGATAGTTTTGCTGACGACCGATGTAAGACTGGTCGATAGTTGTTGGGGCTTTTTTTGTCCCCCTTCTTATGTATCGGTATCACGTTAGCTAGTCTCCAGTCCTGCGGAACTTCTCCCGTTCTAAGAGACCGATTAAATACTTCGAGCAGTTTCTTCACAATGACTAGAGCCATTTCTCGTAGTACACGGGGAGTAAGATTATCTGTTCCAGTGGGTTTGTTCACATTTAGGTGGGTCAGTGCTTGAAGGATCTCGATCTCCTAGAAAGCACATGTGTTTATAGGAGTAACTTGTATCGGTGCTGGTTCAGGAATATTCGTAACATTTTCAATAGTAAATACAGAGGTGAAATAGTCGTTCAGGATTGTGGCTTCGTCTCTCAAGTCATTCGTGATTGCACAGTCAGCTGTTTTGAGCGGACCTATGGTTTCTTTTTTTATTCTTCGTTCATTGACATATTTTTAGAATGCCTTTGGATTGCATTTTACCATAGAAGCTACGGATACTTCTTTTTCCCTCTTTGTGGTCCTGACTATTTTCTTTACATCCCGAGATGCCCTTATGTGACTGGACCTGTTATCCTCTGTTGGATTACGCTTCCAGGCTTTGTAACGCACTTGTCGCCTTGCAATGCAGCGTTTGACTGTCCTATTCAGCCAGAAGGATCATTGTTGATACGAACTCGTTTATTTGGGATGCATCGTTCAGCTGCTTTCAGGATGCTCGTCTTCAAAATGTGGGAGCATTGTTCAACACTGGCGTCTCGCATCGAGGTTTCAAAGTCAGTTGTTCCTAATTGAGTTGCCATTCCCAGAAAATTCGCTCTTCGATAGTCTGGCAGCTTGAGCCGACTCGCATTACCGGTGAATTCATATATTGAGAACAGAAGGGGACCAAGCACGCTACCTTGTGGAACCCCTGATGATACCTGCGTCCAGTCGCTTGTCTCTCCTTCAAGCTACACTCGCTGCTGCCGACCCGTAAGACATGCTCCGATCCATCGTAAATAGTCTCCCTGGATACCATGGGCTTCCAATTTTTTCATTAGCCGTTGATGTGAGACTTTATCAAAAGCCTTTTGGAAGTCTAGATACACTAGCTTTGGAATCTTTTTCTTCAGTATTAGATAGTTGAAAAATGAGGAAGCCCAGAAGACGGCGGGGGTTTTGGTGAAGTGTTAATTTTTTGCCGTCATTTATAATGACGGCACGGGCCACTAGTATTAGGTATAATTTCATCTGTTTGCTTAATCATAAACAAGCAGGTGCAAATTATACCTAATATTCCAGGCTGTGGGGGGTGGCGTTTGTGTACATTGCTCTTGAACAGCTCTGCCATAAACTGTATTTTCCAATTTCATATGATGAGGACATAAAAAAGGGAATAGAACATTCGCAACGGGTACATTTTGGAAAGGGGGGGGGCATAGGGGGCTTAAAATGATAAATTTTAAAGCGATTGTTCTGAAACTTGCTCAAAATATGTATTAAAAAAATTGCTTCCATAACTTTTTTTTAATGAACCCTTAGTTTTTGAATTATGGGAAATATATACATATAACCTATATTTTGTGGAAAAATTAAAAAACAGACTTGCCGTGGTAATGCAAGGAATGCATTTATTAAGAAAAATACACAGTCACGAGCGCAGGTTAGTGGTAAACGGCAATGCTAATTTTAATTACTTTGAAGTCATTTTGCCCCCTGTAAAGTTCATTGATTCCCGCCCTCAGTTGACCAATCACAAATTTGTTGTTGTTGAGTTGCCTCCAAGAGGGGGGAGTTTGAACACCACCCTCTGTGACCGCATGGAGGAAATAGTGATGACGTTTGATCCTGCAGGCAAGTATTACAGGCCCTGGTCCACGTTACCACCTAAGTGGGGCCGCGCCACAATCGGACCATAGTCCTTAAGGGACCAAAAACCTGAAGGGTTTGAGTGAAGAGCGGTGGGCCACGCCGGACCCACACGGCAGAACGCGCCCCCGGACACGCCCCTCCTCCCATGCTCCCCAACAAGCCACCAAGCAGGGCACAAGCCACCGCTCTGTCCCGACGTTGCCGGGTGCGCGGAATAGCTAGGCACGCCCCGCCTAAAGGCTGCCGGAGACAGAGAAAGAAAGCAAGTGCGGACGCGCCCCACCGCGCGAACCCGGCACCACACTACAACACTCCTTGCAGCATTTGGGGGAACTGCGGTCAATGCAGCAAGTAAGGTATCGGTGCAGGTCAAATTCTCAAGGAAAGGGGCTATTAAGCAACAAGTAACGTTTGCTCTAGCCCTTGGGATGTGAGGCTTGTAATATAAATTACAAGCCCATCGAGTACCCAGGGCGGGGATCACAAATTTGTCATTCAAGTTGCTAAACTCATTCCTGATATCAACACAAATAGTTTTTTCTTGTTTGAGGTTCCTACTATTTGAAAAAAAAATCAATTAAGTTTCAATGAGCTCTAAATTTTTATGCAGTTATAAACTGATAAACTGCACCACAGGTACTGCTGCATTGTGTAGACATAGACTGCGCCATAGGTACTATTGTGTAGTTATAAACTACACCATAGGTACTATTGTGTAGTCATCAACTATATCATACTATTGTGCAGTCATGAACTGTGACATAGATACTTTTGTACAGTCATAAACTGTACCATACTATTGTGTAGTCATAACGTGCACCATATGTACTGTTGTGCAGTCATGAACTGTACCATACTATTGTGTGATCATAAACTGTACAATACAAGTGTGTAGTCATAAACTGTTCCATAATATTGTGTAGTCATAAACTGCACCATACTATTTAGTCACTAACTACACCATAGTATGGTGCAGTCAGAAACTACGCTATGGTGGCAACCTCAATACTTGATGTTGCTCTCTTTGTTTGTAGCGCGAACAATGGGTGTCAGTGAAACAAGACGAGTAAAAGGAACGGTCAAAAACGAGGCGCTGTTTCTAGAACGGGACGAATGTGGCAGCCACGACCGCACGCAGTTTTTAATATTATTTTGTGCTATTTTCTGTCCAATGTAATTGGGACTTGGATGGCGGTCGCTCTCGGCCCCTAAAGTTTGGTTAATAGTTTGTCTCCCAGAACTTTGGGGCCTTGCGTGAGAAGAAACCGTATAAATAGAAGTTGGTTGCACCTTCGGCTCCTTCCTCAAACATAATCGTAACCAAAGCTCTCAGTATAGATGCAGTTAATTAGGAGCTGACCAGCTATTACGGAGAAATTAATGACTGTTGTCTTAGGAGTCTGCCTATGCCCTATTCAGCAGCGACTTAAGTAAACGCAAAATTCATTTGCAGCAGTAACCCATTCTTATTTTCCATAACTCTGCCTAAGCCTTAAACGGGGACGACGTTAATAAAAATAGATTGATACGCCTAAGAAGCCTATTTTGTCAATTTCCAGGACTCTGCCTATGTCCCCATCAGTGACGACTCAAGTAACCGTTCCGCCCTGGGAACTTCATGGGCTTGTAATTTATATTACAAGCCTCACCTACCAGGGGCTAGAGCAAACGTTACCTATAGCTTAATGGCCTATTTCCTTGAGAATTTGACCTGCAACGGTACCTAACTTGCTGCATTTACCGCAATTCCCCAAATGTAGCAAGGAGTGGTGCAGTGTGGTGCCGGGTCCGCGTGATGGGGGGCGTTCGCGCTTGCTTTCTTTCTTTCTCTGTCTACGGCGGCCCTTGGGCGGGTCGCCCCTTGCAGTTCCGGGCACCCGGCAACGTCGAGTCGGAGCGGCGTCTCGTGCCCTGCTTGGTGGGTTGCTGAAGAGCGTATGGGGAGGGGCTCGTCCCGTCGTGTGGGTTCGGCGTGGCCCACTGCATCTCACTCAAACCCTCCCCTCTCTGATCCCTTCAGGACTATGGTCTGATTGTGGTGCGGCCCCACTTAGTTGGTAACGTGGACCTGGGTCTGCAGTACTTGTCTGCAGGATCAAACGTCATCATTAATTTCCTCAAAGCGGTCAGAGAGGGTGGTGTTCAAACTCCGCCCTCTTGGAGGCCACTCAACAACAACTCAGGTAACCGTTAACATGATACTTTGAAGTAACCTATTGTTATGTTTCAGGACTCTGCCTATGCCGAGAAAAGGTCACCTGTCGGCGTCGCTGTACATGGCCTGGCTGGACTACATCACCAAGGACATGCCGCCCTTCCTCTTCGTGAGAGGCAACCAGCAGTCCGTCCTCACCTTCTATTCTTAAGTCTACATATATTATTTTGTGTTCCCTCAAGACTATGAGTCGTAAGCTTGTTGTATATACAGCTATTGATATTGTTCTGTAAATGTGCTTCTTCTATTAAATTTATGTTTTCAATCAAAATCCAATTTTTTTTCGGATGACAGCTGATTCTTGTTACTTGTCCATGAGTCTGTCCATGATGCATTTGTTTCTGTGTTAATACTTGTATTTGCTTCTCTAAAATACAAATTTCATCTCATGACGCTGCTTAAGGAGAATAAGAAAACAATAATCTTTAGGATATTACTTTGCAAGCTGTAAAACATTATGACGTCAATTTCATGACTTCTGATTAATCAGTTTCGTCAGGGCTTCATGCTTGCTTTTGCAAAAAAAAGGGGGAGGGGGAGAATTGAGTCCTTTCGCGTGAATGGTTTCAATCGATGTAAAACTTATTTTTGACAAGTAAAGTAGCGCTTGATCTTAAATCTTTGTATACCTCAGTACGTCTATATTGAAAAATACTTTGTTTGGAAAACTTTGCGATTGCCGAGATAGAGCTCACAGATTTGGCTTACGATTTCTTGGCGTCCTTACGACCAGTTAAGAGTAATATTTATTTGAACAATATTAATATATGAATCAAGTCGTGTAGCTCCTTTTATTTGGGTTACGTATCCATGATGGCACCATTGCGCCCAATATGAATATGTTATTTTTATAGTAAAAACTGTACTCAGTTAACTGGCTCTTTCCAAGCTATAGGCAATGTCGGTCCTGTGGCACACGTGCTTTATTTCGCAACGATGTTTTTACGCTGTCCTCCTGTCAATCGTTATAATAAGTAAATAATTGAATAAATAAGTAAATAAATAGAGCTTAACGGTTGTGGATGCAGTTTAGGTAAATTGGTTAGTCAATATCTGATACAGGGTTCCTTGTTATGTAATTTTAGTGCCTTTGTAAGAACACTTTTGTTATGCTGACTTGGAAGATAATGTTGATTTTAAGGAGCTTTAAAAATTTGCATCTGCTGGTAGAAGGACCTTACAAATTTCCACGACTGTCGCTGCTATTATTTTTGCAGTTGAAGACTCTCATCAACAATACAGTAGTCTATAGGCTATTTCTCAATTCTAAAATCAGTAAAGACAGAGTTAATAAAGATATTTTACTAGGAGAAATGCTTGTTGTACAAATAAAGATTAACAACGGCAAGTTCACTTGTTGCCCTTCGATAATAGAAAGACCGTCAGTTTCAGCAGTGCATGAATACAAATGCTTATAGTAATAACAACATAAATAATAGTACATCATTTCGCTTCTACGTTGGTTTGTTTCATGTAGTGAACTTTAAAAGTATACTCGATTCGCGCTGGGCGAATCGAAACTTTCGGGTTACAAGTATTTCCCGAGCAGAATGTTTGCGTAATTGGAAGCGTTACTCTTCAAATTTCTGTATGCTACAAATAAATAGATTTGCGGCTCTCTCCAGTTAGTGAAGGTTTTCAGCTCTTGAATGGATGGTATAACGATTTAAAAAACACACAAAACTAGCATATATATATATATATATATATATATATATATATATATATATACTGTATATTGGATATTGAAAAAAATATGTAGGATAGATGGATTGTGACATGAATTCTAATTTATATGAAATTGAAAGTTCCATTCCATAGAAATATGTCTGCTTGCAGTTCAATTTAAGGATTACACGCTTTTGAATGGACTATCCCGGGACAGGCACTTAACCATATTCATGATCGGTGCAGATTTGATGCGGAAAGCGAGTATGATTCTTAATTGGGCAAAGTGGGGCGGGCGGTCTAACAGGCTTAGCACTGTAAAAAAAAAATTTCATCAGTAAGTGACTAGGTACACGCTTGTCCAAGTTGATCCTGATATTGGTTGTTGAAAACGTATATCAATAGACTTATAGTCAGTGCATTTTTCACTTCTGGTGTATATTCAAAATGCTCTAATTTTTTTTTAAGCTCAGCCAATCAACAAGCTCATTAGAAAACACTCAGCTGTAGGTTGACAAAGGCGTGAGTTATCGACTTCTCTCACATCTTGATTTTCGCATGCAACCGGTTGTAGAATTAATAGTTCGCAGAGCCTTTCTTACCGTATTATTGCCCAATTATGCAAGCGAATATTTTATTAGAATAAGATGGTTACCCGTAACACAGTATAACAGTTTTCTTTCATGCTAGTAGAAAAGTTTGTAATGGGGTTGACTCAGTTCACTGATTCCAAAAATTTATTTAATTAATGAATCTAAAGTTCAGTACGATTATGCTGCACTATATAAGCTAGCAAGCGTTGTTCATGGTTTATTTTTATTCCTTAAAAACGGCATCCATCGACTCAGTAAACGTCTATCGATAAACCTCTAGTCAGACTGAACATCCAGCCGTGCAACTTTCTCCATATTCTAAGCCTATTTTTGTTCGCAACTTCTCGCAATTTACCGACCCAATTTGTATTATTGGTGTCTGACTATTTCTGTTGAATTTACCCCTACATATCAGCATCATTCATTTAGCCATTTCAACCATATCAGGTTCGAAAATAGGTATAGAAACGCCTGTTATACCGTGTAGCAAAAATGGCTTCCAAGAAATACTGGCAGCACACAAAAAAAAAAAAAAACAGGCGAACTGCATATTTTAACCCCACAAAAATTAATTCAAATCGTCATGAGACTCGTTTATTAACACATGAACTTTGAAATAGTTGGTCCGCACTCTTATTCTAGCATCACACTGCAGAGTACGTACCTTGGCAAAAGATATTAATTCCAGTCATGTCTCATTAATTCGGAGGCTACTTGTATGTACTGGTTATGGCTGAAAGTTTTTTTTTTTGCCAGATTTGGTGTTGCGCAAGAAGCTATTGCCAAAAGTTGCGTAAGTTGCGAACAGTGGCACCCGTTCGGAGAGTGAATGATGAGAATGATGATGATGGCATCAGCAGCAATGCCGCTATCTGGGCAACTGGCAAGTTGTTCGATTAGAATACAAATTGGAATATAACTCCATTGGAAGGATATAATGTATGTGCAGCCGGCTCGTACTGGTTGTGGTTAATTGACAATTTTCCAGCAGTGACGCAAGGGCAGAACTGCAGCAGAGACCCTCCAAATATTGAGGAAGAGATAGGATAAATATATCGTGCCTGACTCGCATCCACATTTCATTACGAACCCATCGACTTTGTCGACTGCCACCAATAACGTATCCCGTTTACACCAGTATCTATAAATGTTTATGTGCTACATTTACTTTTATAATAATAAGCAGCTTTCGTCTTGTTATTACTACAGGTAAAAATAAAAATAGAAGTGCATACTAGCTCATTTTTCTTCAGATGTTGCTTAGAATTTCAAAAAATAATGCTCGCCTAGTAAAAAAGCTTATACTCTACAGGAGATGCATGCTATCAATACTAAGAATGATAATCGTGTGTTTATAGATTATATTTATTCGTATGTTTCGTGTCACGCTCTTAACGAAGTAGTTAGGCGAAAAATAGGCCAGGCTGTAAATTTTGTAAATATTAAATAGCGTATTCATGAAGGTCGATGACCAGGTTGCGGAAGATAGCAGAAGTGAAATTCTTATCCCTTTATCTGAATGCATTTCTTGCTTGAAGCGGTTCTTGATATTGAAACAATGGAAATATTTACAGCTTCATTTAGCGCTGCCAAGCGAGTTTGATTTTATATCATTCTCCATACATCAAAAAATATGTTTGCTCTCAGTTCATGACGTATAAATTCGGTAGGTGATCAACGAAGCCCACCCGAAGCGATGATTTTTCACGGGGCAGTACAAACGATTATTTCTTTCAGCTTGCTGTCTTCCTTTGACGGAGAATTTTCGCGTCAAGAAAGCTCATCCGTCGGTATCTAGGATTCGCGACGGGGATTTAATTTTCACAGGTTTACCCAGTGAAGCGTTCTGACTATTAATCGGCTTACCCAGAGTAGCGTTCACACGATTGGTTGGCTAACCCGAAAAACACGCACACCTCTCAAACGTATCGTATATACCGAACGTGGTTTCTGATTACGGAAGGAATTTAGAACAAACTTTGAACGTCAAATAATATAAATGTAGGTACGTCTATTTTAGGGTTTCATAAAAAAGCGAGAATTAATATATATATTAATTTATATTTTCCCCTCAGGGGGCATGGGATATGGGCCATAGGCCATAGTGTTAGGTTAGTTTAGGTTCGTTCATTCTATCTTATAAGGCCAGGCAACCCCAGGGGGTCCGTGTAGGTTACCTCAGCCATTAGCTAGGCCTTCAGGACGTTTCTCTTTCGTGCCCACTCTACTTCCTTTCCGATTTCATCCTCCTTCTTGCTCATACTTTCTTCTGTTCTTCCTCTTCTTTCTCGACTTGCTGTTCCCATGCGCGTTGATCCTGTGTGGGAACACCTTCGTGCATAGGTTTCTCGTTTTTCTTGGCATACTATACGTCCCTGGCTGTTTCTTCTGTGATATCGTTCTGCTCAGAAACGGAGGCTTAAACTTCCTGACTATACCTATAAATATATATTTTATTTCAGCTTGCCAAATTTTATTACTCTACACGAAAATTAAATACACTTAATATTTCATCTCTCTGCCTTATCATTTAAAGGTCTATCCACTTCATATTTATTTTTTTTCTTTCGGATAACCTTGTTAGAGATGCTGGAGTGACTATGCTGTGTTTGTAGACGAGACAGACAGAATATCATTTCCTTTTTCTGATAGATATGCCGGTGCACACTTTGCAATCGCGTGTTCAACTCGGTGGGAGACTGTGAAGTTCGCACGTCAACCCGATTCATAGCAATAGTCGGTAGCATAGATACGGTAGCATGAACGACGTGCGAGCTACACGTCGTGTGCTTGGGGGATTAGAATACTACCAGCGCATCCCTGGAGCGTGTAGTGAAAGCCGACTAATGAGGACCTGCCCAGGAACTTAATGGGCTTGTAATTTCTTCTTCCTGTATAAGCCTCACCCCTCTAGTGCTAGATCAAATTTTACTTATTGCTTGTACCGGTCGCTTTCCTTGAGAATTTGACATACAACGGTACCAAACTTGCTACATTGACCACCAGAACAAAAGTGCTTCTAAAATTCCCTCAGGTGCAGCAAGGAGTGAGTGGTGCAGTGTACCCCCTGCACTTCACCTATGCCTTCCCCTATTCGGTCCCTTCAGGACTTCTGGTCTCAGTGAGGTACGGCCCCACTAATTAGAATCACGGGGGTAACATGGATCGGAGCCTACAGCTGCAGCGGATGCAGAATCGAATGCCTCAACCATAGACCACACCATACATTGACAGGATACTGGCCCCAAAGGCAGATTTCGGTCCGGCAATTGGGCCTAATTGCACGGTGTCGCAGACGCATTTGTATATGTTCTTCCATAACGTTTTCATACTTTGTTTAGCTATTTGACTTAATTCTTTTGCATTCAATAATGACTGGCAAAGCTTTACGTACTTCTAGAACTTCTGTACGCAACAAATTCAGAAAAATATTAAGGCTTGAAATGTAATTACGTAGAGCAACTGTTCATGACATCCTTTGATATTTGCAGTAGAGTAAAAAACTATTTCTCAATAGTTTGGAAAATAAACAATCTCTTTTTCTAGAACAGAAGCTTCTCAAATTTGTAGTATACTCGATTTGTAATGAAAGCTATGAAGTGATCCAACATTGGCAACTATGAAATAATCTAACATTGGTAGCTGTGAAGTGATCTAACATTGGCACCTGTGAAATCTTCTAACATTGGCACCTGTGAAGTGATCAAACATTGGCAGCTGTGAAGTGATCTAACATTGGCACCTGGGACGTAATCTAACATTGGTAGCTGTCAAGTGATCTAACATTGTAAGGTGATGTAATGCAGGCGCCTGTGAGGTGATCTAACATTGGCAGCTTTAAAGTGATGTAATGTAGACCAACATGGAGTAATTCAACTCCGGCAACCATGAAGTGATGTAACATTGCCATCTATTAAATCATATATGTAATAGAGGCAACTAAGAAGTGATGTAACACAGTCCTCTATCAAATCATGTAAAGTACGCAACCATGAAGCGATGTAATAGAGTCGTCCACTAAATTATGTAATGCAGGCAACCATGAAGTGATCAGACATAGTAATCCATTTAAACGTGCAATGTATGTATCCATGATCAGATATACCAGTAACATAAAACATAAAGTGATATAACGCAGACAACCATGACGTGATGTAGTGTATAGGGAGCAACCATGATGTCATTTAACTTAGGCAACGATGGAATGATTTAACTGAGCTACACAACTATGAAAGTGACTCAACTTAGGCAACAATTTAGTGATGTTACATAGGCAACCATAAAGTGATGTAACGTAGGCAACCGCAAAATGGCATAGTATTCCTAGGTGATAAGGTGAAATGACATGGTGTAACTGTAGATGGTTCCAGTGATGAAGGGTTGTATCAGCACAAAAATGTCATGTTAATGTCTTGTAACGGCTGCTCTGGTATCTTTATCTCGTGGTTAATAATATGTTATTAGTTTATGACCACTAATGGGGTTTAATTCTGTAGTATTGTTGTGGTTTTTATCAGGTTTTCAGTATTACTGGGATTACTTAACCTTCCTTTCCTTGTGGCTTTGGGTATTAGCTCTACCGAAAGCTCTACATACATCAATTTCTGAGGTTATTGCTCCAGAACCGTCATTGGAAAAAATACTCAATGAAAGTGATATTAAAGTACAATATGTGTAGTATTTACGAACCAATTTTTTCCATAAAATTTGGATATCTTTAGAAATTATGATGAATTTTCAATTTTTCTTGGTGTCAGAAGGTATGATATACATATATCGTCTGCTGACGGTATATGATTTTTAATTTAGATTCCCTGCTCTGCAACGCATTCCTTGTGGTATGGCGAAGAAAATAATATTTGTTTAATGTCCCTGTGATAATTAGAACTCCTTTTATTAACACTTACGTAAATCGGCCTCCAGGCTCAACTGCAAGAGGCCCGATTTCAGTGTCCAGTCAGTGTATGGTGGGGTCATTGCCTCAACCTATTGCCTCCCCGCGGTTTGCGCTCAAGTTCCTCCTCCTTGGGGGATACGCAACAATATTTACGTGTTAGCTGGACATCCGATAATCAGCTTGAGCGTGCGATTGCGTAGTGTGGCTCCGTACAGCTCTGCTCGGCCCGCTCAGCAATCAGCAGCCACGCGCACAACCATCAGGTTGTTGGTTGTAGCCTGAAAGTCCTCCTTCTGCTGGTCTCGTTCCAAACGAGGTCCATATGCAGGAAGCCCTGCTTCTCTTCTTAGACTCAGCTTTTCTTCAGGATAAAGAAAGTTTCAAGGCGTCTGTCCTGTGTCTTCTAATGCCGCCGGTCGTACGGGTGATCTACAGTCGGATTTACTCTTCATTCATCTTACACGGTTACTCTCCATTTTGTGTAGAACTTGGTGGTCGGCTGGCAAGTGACAGCAGAAAACTTGCTGGAGGCCGGTGTTTGTGAGTGCTGCGTCGATTATCAGGTATAATGCAATGTGATGATATCATTGTAAGGGTGTCGGATGGCAAGAGAGCTCCTTACCAAAGGCATACGGTGCAAACAACACTGCGTAATAAACATAATGATATTCCGCTTTTCTCGTTTTGTTGCCCGGAAATGGTGTTGTAATAAGAACATCTTGAGGTAGTAGATGACCGTTGGCATCCAACTTGCTTGATTGATGGAACAAGGGGCACGAAAGCCAGAGCTGCCAGCTGCAAGAAGTCGAAGTACTCCTCGTGTGTACAACTGACTGGATCAGGAGGGACAAATGCCAGGGGCCAATGTTGCTTGCAGGCACATCGAAGTACAACACGCTATTTACCTGCAAATCTATCAATGCCCAAGCAAATCCAAACATATTGCGTCCTGAGCTGTTTTGATAATTTTCGCAGTGCTTGAAATGACCCTCCCGCTTCTTAAATTCATGACCGGCTGTTGAATTGCAACCCTCTCAACGGCCTCCTCCTCCCGTTCGAAGCTGTGGAGGAGGCTGTTCCCAGTAAGTGTCCATGCGATATTAATGTGTTGACTAACACATACTCTGAGGTAGACGGTATTCTATACCAGAACCATAAGAGATATAGTTGCGTGTCCTATATCTAGTATGAAAAAACAATTTTATTTGTCCTCGTGGAGTCATAACGTTTTAGGTTAGATTCTTTAGTTACAGTAAACTTGCGAGTTCTTTGGGTTTTGATTTTTCATAGAGTCAGAAAAGCCAGCCCAGGGAAAACTAGGTAAAGTAGCCAAGGCCAAGAGATGACTTTCCGATGCTTCGTTTCAGAGGTGGGTTGCTGCTGGTGCTGCTGCTACTCAGCCACAAAAGTAAACAGGGCACAGATAGCTAAATTCCGGCCACTTTTTACTCCGGTGGCTGGGTGCAAATGGCTGCGAGTGCCCACTACTGCCTCTTAGGCTTACCCCGATCTCCCGCCTTCCGAGCATATGTGTGAAAAATCCGCACTGGCTCTAGGTGGCATCGAATTAAATAAAAGGAGGAAAGCTTTCAACAAGAACCTATTAGCAGCAGCGAACTGCCCAGCGGAGGCTGCGCTGCTCAGACTCATATTGGGACTTTAAAATCTGCTCTCGGTGCAGATGTGCTTCTGCCGAGCTGGTCCCGCTTACTAATGTCCTTTGGAAGTTTTCATTAGTGTGCCCAGCCGCGTAGGTGCTCCAGCGCTGAGGGACGTGCGCTGGCATCATATGAAGTGCAAGGGGAGCCAAACGTATAGACTATATAATGTATGAATAGCATATATACGAGTTTATGATATATATGTATGGGTAGATAATTTACTGTAAATGGAACCAATATGTGACGTTCTTCGTTTCTGCATTTTAGTAATGAATTGCTGAATTTTGTTTCTAGTTTCCTCCTATCACTTATTATCATATATAAAGTTTCAAGAGAAACGCTGCGACTGTTTACTCTTTACACGTGGCTTGGGCACGCGTTGAGTCCCTGGGGTGGATGCTGACGAACAGTTTGAAGGAGTGAAAGAATTCATTTCAAGTGCGGGAAGAAAGTCAGTAATTCCTTGGAGAAGTGGAGTTAGCTGCTCTCATATCTCCAACGCATCAGTATCTTCTACGGCTAAGACACCTCTGCCGGCATGATTAATCGTCAGTTATCTTTGACTCAATGCCAAGTATTTCCATTATTTTTCGACCACCTGGTGTACATGGCAAACCTAGGTCTATAGTTTAACTATAGAATTGGATTTTATAGGTGTTATAAGAAACGCTTACGACTGCATTGTTTCAAAGTAAAATATGTGCATTTAGGCCCTTAAGATATAGTAAGGCCAGTGACCGGCGCCCGTTGTGAAAGGAAGGAAAAAAAATAGTTTCTTCAACTTCATACTGCATGGTGAACATTTGGAATGGACTGCCTTCCGAAGTTGCCGGTACAGAGACGATCAACGGGTTAAAAAACCATCTTTTAACAAACAATGGGAGCAACACCCTGCACAGCAAGGAACTTCTCCTCCAGGAGTCGCAAATTCTTTACTACCAAGGCTTCAGGGGCCATCTTAAACTATTATCTATAATGTCCCAACTAAAATATGGTATCAGTGAACTTGAATGATGCGCAGTTGTGCTGAGGGTCCCGGGAACGAACCTCAGACCAGGTGGCCGATCTTTGTAACGGCGCTCGGAGCGCTGCATCAGCAAAACCTGCTGGATACGCATAGCTATGGTGAGAGTACTTACCTTAGGGTAGGGAGGTGGCGACTCGTTGAACCTTTCACTAAATGCGCCTCTGTTTTTCGGGACCCATCATCGGCTGCAGCTGTACTTACTGCTCTGGTGCCAGTTAGACTATATCTGCTGCACGAACCAGTACGCTTGGTTTTCCCAGTTAAGGGTATAGTTAACGGTGACCTTACCTTTCTTTTAAATGAGCGTCTCTAAGTCCCCGATAGTCTGCTACAACTCATAGCGTGCCTGCACAGTCACCTCCCAGGCTCGGCATGTTTTTTTCATTTCTTTTCTCCATTCTCTTCGGCCTCAGACATCGACAGTATCTGACATAATGGCAATAGTCCAAAGAGGACCGGAGCGTCAGCTCCTGCTGTTCTTTGGAATGGGCCGGTTGGTACGTCAACTGCCTGCTATTTAATCCAATCTGCTCCATCGAAGCTTCTGTTTCAATCACTCTTTTTCGCTGTTCTGTTTTCTGAAATGTCCCTCCCACCTCCTGCGTTTCTCTCCTACTCCGTTTACTAATCATTAGCTCAGAGGGAAAAAAAAACTTCGCAGTGGGAAGTAATTACAATATAGTATCTCTGGTACTACTTAGGGGACTGCAGTCATTTTCGATTTTTTTAATCAGATAATGCAGTGGACTCTTTGCCTTTAATCACATGATTTTTGTTATCTAGTATTGCAGATGAATCCTCCTAACTAATTCTTCAGCTGTAGACCAGGCAGCAAAGCAGCAACTGTCAAACTTTGTATTAGGTCTATTCATAAATAATATCTACTTATGATGTTTAATCCAATGTATAGCTAATATCAGGTTGGTGCGAAAGTTATGTCCGATTAAAAATACATAAAAGGCAGAAATATATGTTTTAGTTGGCGTACCACGGTGGAATGGGCTACATTTAGGTGTTCTGTAAGTTCCTTGGTGGTAATGGTAGGGTTCTCTGAAACGAACGCTTTCAATACTGCGGAATCATGTTTTTTATAAGTTTGACTTCTCTTTCAAACTTAAATCACTCAACACTTCGAAAGCGAGAAAACACCTCCTGCAACTACTTCCATTCACTACATAAGCCTCATAAGTGTTCTGAATAGCTTTTGTTGTCGCACTTGCATCAACACCTTCATGAAATTCGCCGAGTAAACCTTCTCTTACGTGAGCGTAAGATGAGACAAATATGGGTATAGAGTTTTGAAAATCATGGGAAAAGTTAGATAATCTCTTAGGAAACGATACAAATTAAACTTAGAGTATTTTATATCTACAAGAAGAGCTTAAAAAATTATTGGATTCGGTCTGAAAAATTTTTTACTGGAAATCGCATAATCAGAGTGGTTTCCAATGACTTTTTCCCATTTGCCAATTATCTTTTTAAAGCCATCCAAGTAAAACGAAGACTGTTTCACTTGAATACCTTCAGTAAGTTTTCTGCATTGAAAGGAATTCTGTAAAGACCCAATGAGATGAATGTCAGTCGGGGCGAAGTCAAAGGAATATCAATCAACTTTATTAAGTACACACAGGGTGATACAATAGATATATTAAACAAAACATAGCTTATCACTAGACTTAAATTAGATACAGTAAGCGGTTGATAGTCTTAGTACGCGCTACACTGCATTGCGGCTCATTGTTTGGCCTCTGTTTGGTAAGAGTATGCGCTGCCATCGGCTATTTCCAAACCTAGCGGCGCTAGCGCTAATTCTACATATATATCTACTAGTAGTCGAAAATCTGGAAACATTTATTTTAGTGCTGGGAAAAACATGACAACCGTTGCTCGCACTATGGTACGGCGCTGTCGAAGAATGCTCAGTGCCGTTTTCCTAAGAAAAGTTTTGAAATCTTCTGACTTAAACTGTGGTCCGTTATCTGAAAATAATTCGTGACCCAGGCCATACCTAGCAAACAAACTTCGCAGTACTGCGATTGTTGCAGCAGTCGTTGAGCTAGACTTTTGAAATTTTTCAGCCCGCTTAGAGTAACTGTCAGAGGTCGGCATCTCCGATTATGTTACGATGGTACGATGGCAAAATCGATGACAATACCATTGCTCCATCGGCATCGGAACCAAGATCTCAAATTTTCATGGGCGATGACCTACGATGAAATAACCGTCGGCGATGGCCATCGTAGGGCGTCACAATCGGCGATGGACCATCGCATTAACACATTTTAAAAATGCAAACATCTCAGACCACAAACATCGAATAAAAACAGCATCTCTTATAACCTCGGCGTGTGAGCGATTTTCAAACCAGTACGCAATACTATTCCCAGCTGATGAATGGTAAGAAATGTAAGGCCCAAAGACCGAAAGTTCAAACGCCTTGTAAAGTTACGGTTACGTAAACTGTACAGTTCCTTGAAGAAGTACCGATATCACGGCTGAAAACTTGGCACTTGCTAACACTGATCTGCAAGAAGTTATGATACACCTTCCGACTATTTCATTTCCTCGCGACTTTTTGTTTTCCCACTTTTTTCTCGAAAACTACAGGACCGATTTCTATGATTTTGGTTTCAAAAATTTTTTTATTTTTAGCTCTACTAGTGAGACATATTATTTTAACCCTAGGAACCCCTACAACCTTGTCAGGGTTAAAAAGCTCAAAAACACTTGTCCCACTCGCCATTTTTTTTAATATTGGGCCAATCAATCAAATTTTCTTTTAAAACCCGATATCTTAACTCTGTCAAGTGGCAAACACCATTTGTTTCCCCAAAAGTTGAACCGTAACCCTGTCAGAGCTAATTAATCTCTTTACCCTGGGCACTTTATATAAATACTGTGCTGTCCCACATTTTCTCGAAAACTACAGGACCGATTTCTATGATTTTGGTCTCAAAAATTTCTAATTTTTAGCTGTACCTGTGGGACCCATTATATTAACCCTAGGAGCCCCTACAATCCTGTCAGGGCTAAAAAAAAAAAGAGGTTCGAAAACGCTTGGTCCAATCAACCCAATTTTCTTTTGAAACCCAGTATCTTCACGCTGTCGAATGGTAGGCTTCAACCCAAGTAGCCACTCTTAAGTCCGCTATTACTTTAAGGTTCGTATATCGTCCCATCATATTCCTGTAGACTATAGAGTTTCATGATATTAACATATAATGCACAAATTATCCATGTGTTATTAGAACTACTCCTCCAGAACTCCTCCAGGAGTTGTGAACTCTTCCTCCAGAAGTTGCAAGCTCTTAACGGCCAAGAACTCCTCCTCCAGGAGTTGCAAGCTCTTAATTAACGGTCAAAGCTTCGTAGGCCATCTTAATCCGTCCTTTTCTCTCTCCCACTCCAAATACACTGCCTGACATCTCTAAGCTCCGCATATCAGCGGCTCTTGATCGTGCTTGCGTGCATTCATGATCGTCTCTGTGGCCTGGATTCTTCCCCTTCTTTTCTCTCTCTTTTGCTCTTCTTTTCCCCAGTCCTCTATATCCTACTAACACAATGGTGATAGCTCATAGAGGGCCGGGGCGTCCGTTCCGGTGTCTCTTTGGGAATGGGCCTATTGGTTCGTCTACTGCCGCCTAACTAATCTAATCTATTCTATAGGCCTGGGCGTCAAGGGACGAGTAACATTAAGCCAAGTGAAGCGCTAGGCAGCCCCAGGAAGTTCAAAGCGCTATAGAGAAGTATACTGTACAAATATTCACGGTTGACTTGAACGCTTACAGACCCACGTGGCCGAACACGAATCCCGAATTGAATTCCACACCAGCTCCGATCCACATAAAACGCCGACCAAACTGACGAGTGCGGTACGTTACGGACTCAGTTGCTGCACTTGTGTATCTCCCAAAGACTTTCAGAAAAAGAACAGAGGATTGCAACCAATGTCTCTAACTGTTCTTGTATAATACAGATATATATATATACCTATACATAGTGTATAGGCAGGGAACATATCTTCAAAAACATGACGGTAATAACTAGCTCCAAACAAAATGTTACTCACTTGCTACTAGTAAGGTGTAAGACCTCCACGAGCGCGCATAACAGCAGCAGTTCTGGAAAGCATTGAGTCTACAAGATTTCTATTGTACACTTGATCAATTTTGAACCACTCTTGCATCAATCGATTCGTTAAATCAGCTGAAGTACGTTGAGCATCTTCTCGGCGCCTAACTTGTCGTTCAAGATGGTCCTAGAAATTCTCGATGGGACTCATGTCTGCAGACTCAGCCGGCCATTCTATGTGCTTTACATAGCCAGAATGGCTTTCATGCCAATGCATGACCGATCTAGCCAGGTGTATACGGCAGATATCATCCTGGAATATTGGCAAAGTAGCAGTTCGATCCTTATGCAGATACGCTGCAAATGGCACAACTTGGTCATTTAACAAATCAATGTAACCTTCCTGATTCATATTGATGGTTATTTCCATAAAAGGGCCCCACTTTCAAGTAAATAAAACAGCCCCAGACCTTGGCAGACCAATCTCCTGCTTGTATCACCCTTGCACACTAGCTTCGTTGAAGGCTTTACGTGGTAGTTAGTGAACACGACGGCAGGCATTGTTTGCATAGAGACGGCAGGCATTGTTTGCATAGAGGCAGCATCGCGATTCGTCTGGCCAGATGACACTTCTTCACTGCTAGACTGTCCACTGTGCGTGTGCTCTGGTCCATTTCAGACGAGCGGTTTTCTGAGCTGATGGTAATATTGGTCGCTTAGGAGCTACACGACTCCATATGTTCATTTCATGAAGTTCTCTATGAAGAGTCCGCAGAGAAATAGTTGTTATACATCCTCTTGGAGGTCCTACATGTTGTTAAAAACAGGTGACTAATTTTTCCTTTGTCCGGGGAGCTTATTTAAGGACGTGTTCGATTGGCCAGCGAAATTAAATTTTCGAGGTTTGACTTTTCAAAACTTCGGACAGGAGCTTTGGCTTCCCCAGTTTGCATCGCTCTGCAAGCGTTAGCAGGAACACAATAACGCTGTGCCGTTTGGAAACTGCACTTTGTAGCACAAGACTGAGTTAATAGAAGTCTTCAGCAGCTCGAAGCCAAAGCACCTGTCTAAATCCCGGAAAAGTTAATCCTCAAAGTCATACTTTCACCAATCGAACGAGCTCATATTATACGAGCATTAGAAATATCTCAAATTCGGGATGACGACTGTAATAATTTTGAATGACAGGATACAGTGAGAAATTAGGAATTATACATGGTTATATTCTTGTTCCTCGACTAAATTGTCACATCTGTGGTTCCAAACTTAGAAAATTGATAAAAAGACGACGCAATAGTTACCTTCGCCAAGGAGGTTATGTTGTCACCAAGTTGATTTGTCCGTCTTGTTTGTCTGTCTATCACCAACATAACTTTAAAGTTACGGGCGGATTTATACGAAAGTTACAGGGATTGTTTGGTGTGTAAGGAGGAACAGATGGTTCACTTTTGGTGAAGATCTGTTCATCCTTTGGCTGTTTCGTTTGTTTGAACGGATTTTTATGAAACTTACACGAGTTATTTGGTATATCACGAAGAGCAAATGACCACATTTTTGTGACGATATGTTTGTTTTACTTTGTGCCTTTTTCTTAATGCCACAACTTAAAAAGTTATTGACGGATTTTTATGAAATTTACATGAACTGTTAGAAATATCACGAAGAGTAAATGACGAAATTTTAATGACGATCTGTCTCTGTGTTTGATTCCACGCTTGTTAGCAAAGTAACTAGAAATTTAAGAGTATTATTTGCAATGTTAAAGTCATAAATAATTAACTTAGGTGATAATCGGTTGGTCTGTTTAAGTGCTTGACTAATGCTCCTCAGAATGTTCATAGTAGCATAACACGAAAAGTTATGAACTGATTTTCGAAAAAATTACTGAAACTGTTATAACTGGCAAAAGGCACAAATTATTTGATTTTGATGCTGATACAAAGGAAATCATAGTTTCAAGAACAAATTTGAATTTTTTGTTACCGTTTCCTTCTTTGGCTGAGGCATACGCTCTCAGTGTGCTGTAGTTTCTGTACATTGGACTTATCACGTCGCCAGTAAGAAAAGCACCACAGTCAGACTCCACTAGTCGCGCCGCAGCCTAACACAGCCCTGCTTTGCTATTTCTGCCGAATAAAGCTAATTTCACTAGCTTTTGCATATCCGGAAAGTTTGGCATAGCCATAATTAAGGTTCGCTACTTTTAAACGAGCTTCTCGCATTAATTCAAACCAATCACGCTTGAGACTTTTCCAACTCAATTCTGAGTGAGTATGCTCCAGAAGGTCATTATTGTATGGATGGGAATACAAAACTTCTATTTCGTAGCGCGTGAACTAGTGTATACAATTCAGCTAACTAATTTCATTAATTGAAAACTACTTCTATTGCTGTGAAACACTTATTACAGAGAAATGTAGAGTATGGTCTTCTTTCAGCTGTCCGATTGAGTCTTACACATATTGATTTAAATACGCAGTCACTCCATTTTCGCAATATTTGTAACTGTTATGGATACGCGTCAACAATTATTCAGGCATAAAAGTTTAAAGGAAAATGCTAGGAGCGATCAAATTTCACATTTGTTCTCCCTGTAGAGGGACGCGATAGCGCATTGACCGCAAGTATATAAAGCTCTGTCTACACTGCCACTGGTAAAAGTCCACAATGTAGCGTTCCCACAGATCGCTAAAAAGTTCACTCGGCAAATCGTAACTTAGTGCGTTTTCGCAAATTTCCACGAAGAGCTACAGTTTGCGGCTACTGCCGTGGCCACTTTCTAGTATTTTATTTCTATATCACGCTGACTCAATTGATTAAGCGGCCTACCGTTTTGTTGCTTCCCTAATTATTAGCATTAGAGCAAAACTTTAATAGAAATCTCAATTTTACTACTGACCCTACTTGGGCCAAATGACTGCAGTGCCAGACGACAAGTGTGTTAGAAAGCCTGGAAGCGTAATCCAACTGAGGAGAACAATTTCAGTCTCATAATGCCATGTCGCGAAGTGAAGAGACAAGTCAGGACTATTAAAAGGAAACGAGATGTTTCCGCAGCTAGTCGCTATGGCAAACCGCAACCGAAAGGCATTCTAAAGTATTATTATTATTATTAAACTTCACACCTGAGCTCCCACGGACGGGTAATACAACCTAAAGGAAATCCAGAAAAAAACATTCACAGCTGACTTAAAAGCCTGCAAGCCAATACGACCAAAGGCCGGTGCCAGCAACAAATTCCAAACCTTATCCGACCAGGGCACGAAGCACCGACAGAACTGATTTGTTCGACATCTGACAGCATCCAAAGTGAAGGAGTGCGCTCCGCACGCAGCGGGAGTCGCTCTCCCAAAAACCTTGAGGGCAGGGAGAGAAGAATACAACCAATGCCTTTCATTATTGTACACCTTATAAAACATGCAAAGCTCTACTACTCTCTTCCTGTGGGACAGGTTCACTAGATCATTATCAGCGCACAGCCTGCTGGCTGAACTAACAAATCGATCCAACAGACGCAAGTGGGTGTCAGCAGCTGAAGCCCAGACTGGTGAGCAATACTCCAAAACAGGCAGCAAAAACGCATAAAAACATCTGCGGGCAACCTGACTATCACCAAACACTTAATTCACCTTACGCAGGAGCCCAATCTTAGTGGAAGCACGTGACACCAACCTCCTAATATGCGGCACAAAAGTAAGCTTCTCATCAAAGACAACGCCAAGAATCTCAAAGGAGCTAGACTCCTGAAGTGAAGTGTCATCAATCTCCAGTTTGGGATGTTGCGGTACAGGTGTCCGAGACCGACTGATAGTCATCGACTTGGTCTTACTGGCATTCAGCTTCGTACTCCAGGCCGAGCATCATACACTAATGTGCGACAAATCCAGAGCTGGGCAGTATCTAGATACTCATTTAATTAAGAGTCCTACCGTTTTGTTGCTTCCCTAATTATTAGCATTAGAGCAAAACTTCAATAGAAATCTCAATTTTACTAGCGACCCTACTTGGGCCCTACTTGGGCCAAAGTATCTAGATACTTTGTATCTAGATATTTTTTTGTATCTAAATGCCGTAACTAGATGCTTTTCAAATGTTGTATCTAAATGTAGTATCTAGATACTTTTTGCCTGTATCTAAATACAAGTATCTAGATACTTTTTTAGATACTTTTTAGATAATATTAAATTATACATCCAGGAGAGGATAGTGCATCATCTGATCATGATGAATTCTACCAGTTCTCCAAGCGAAAAAGGACTCGTACTTCATTCGAAATGATACTACTATCATTTTTGCAGGATCCTAAATTTGATTTAGAAATCTTCAAGCATCGCAAGGCTGTTAAAAACGTATTCCTCTAATACAACATCACGTTACCTTTGTCTGCACCTGTAGAGAGACTTTTTTCACTTCAGCCACATTTATCAGATGTGATAACCCTATAGTACGGAATGGTTTATATTTTTTCAACACTGTTTTAATTTGTTTACCTGTATTCCAACTTTATTAGTGGGATTAAATACTTCAACGGAAAAAACTTGTGTCATTTAATAATTTTTTAAAAGCCTTCTTTTATTTTGTTTATTAAAGATTTGCTTGGAATTGGGGTAACATCCCCCAAAATATACGGCCTAAATTATACTTTGCATTGGAATGTTATTATAATTATTATTATTATTATTATTAATATTATTATTATTATCATTGTTAAATCACACCAGACTGGTGACGTAGGAACGGAGAAACTTCATGAGGTTAGCAAACCCCCACGCAACCAGCCCAGCGGGCGGAGAAAACAAAAGAATGAAAAAAAGAAGATCCTAGATCACAGAATAGCTCTGTGTACAGATCGTTTAAAGC
>LQNS02276930.1:1493776-1509260 GCA_001587735.2 Parhyale hawaiensis | reverse complement strand
GCAGGGCTCCGATATAAGGAGAATAAATAATAATTATTCAGTCGGCCACATACCCTTACAACGATGATCTCATGACAGGCGCATTCGTGCACTGACTGCCGGTAAGCACAGAATCCGCTTCGGACATAGACGGCCATTCCACGGAATCCAGGCCCCGATCCACACAGCCTTCGAAAAGGGGATTGAAAACCGGCCAAGGCAAGCTCAGCGTCGTGCCTCCTGCCAGACACCAATGTCTCGGAGCAGCACACGACATCCACACGAAGGGACACAAAGTCGAGCTCGGCAAGGTTCGCAGGCAGTCCTCTAATATTACAATAGAGGAGACGACACCCCCGAGCCCGACCAAGTCCCGGGTTGCTTTCCACATCCCCACAAAGTAAGAGAAAGAGAGAAAATAAAAAATATTAATATACAGTAATGTACAGATAAATACAGAAATATACAAAGAAGAAACAAAGAATCCCATATACTAAGAAGATAGGGTAAGCATAATAAAGCAAAAACAAATCGACAGTAATGATAGCTGCTAAAGCAGCCAGCTATCTATGCACCCCAGACCCTGCCATAGCCAGTACAGGCTTTGGCCGAAAAGAAGAAGAGAGGAAAGGAAAAAAGCATCAGGTGGTACTACCTGATGGAAGAGAGAGAGGAGCAGACTGCGGAAGACTGAGTGCCCAGCTATGGCATGAGCCTGTTCATCTCCTCTCAGGGATGCCGTAGGACCAGAAGGTCTCGTCCGCCTTTAGAGTGGCATTTCCTCCAACTCAGGGGCTACCCAGAGCCTCAAACCCAAAGCCAGCTCATACAAACAAAGGGGCGTCCGGTGGCCGGACAATGGGGGCGGCCTGATAACGTGCAGGCCACGCGTAAATAAAAGACGACTCAATAAAGACACCATAGGTTCGTTCAAAACCCCTGACGGTGCAATCAGAGATGATCCAAAAGGCAAACCTACTATCCTGAAAGAGTATTTAACTTCGGTGGCATAGGTTAGTGCCATTTTATTATCATTTTATAATCGTCGGGAACTGCATGGTTATAGCCATGTACACTAGATTTATACATTTTGATCGGTGTCAGATTACGGAAGATGGCGAAAGAGCCGAAACATTCATTTTATTATAAATACAAGATTTCAAGAAACATGTTTTTAGGTCTTTAGGTTTCGCCTTGATATTTATTTAAAAACTTTGTAAAGCAATGCAGCCTGACATTATTAATGTGATCCCGATATAAAAAAGGGGGATAAAAAAAGCCCTAGTAACTATCGCCCAATCAGTCTCACCTCGGCTGTCAGCAAAACTGTCGCATCACTGATCACCTAAGGATGCATCAGTTTTCGAAATGGAAGAAGCCGCTTTACTAACTTAGTGGACTTTTTTCGAAATTAGAGGTGAAGAAAAGAATGCGGATCTCGTTTATCTAGACTTCCGAAAGCCCCGTCAACGGTTAATGAAAAAATTGGAATCCTATGGCATCCAGAGAGGCTATTCAAGCTGGATCCGGGTATGGCTCACTGGTCGGCAGCAGCGAGTAAAGCTACAACGAGAGACGAGTGACTGGACGCCGGTCTCATCAGAGGTTCTACAAGGTAGCGTGCTTGCCCCAATTCTGTTCATAAGTTACATTAATGATCTTGATCTTAATATCTGTAATAATATAAGAAAATAAAACTTGTAGATGATAAAAAACTATTTCATTATGCCAGGAAAAAAACTGAGCTCCAACAAGACCTTGACCACCTCATGGAATGGACCAGAGCGTGGCAGATGAGCTTTAATGCCAATAAATGTACAGTAATGCACGTAAGGCCGGAGAATTCCACCACATGATCGAAAATGAACGGACAGAATTGGCAACTGTCACTCAACAACGTGACTTGAGAATAACTGTTACAAACAAACTACAACTCAGTCAGCAAGTTGACATGAGTGTCAAAGTGGCAAGCAGAGTAGTGGAATTCACCACTGTAAATTTCTAGTACAAATCCAAGGACATAATCATTCCTTTTACAAAGCATCAGTGCGCCCGCATTTAGAATGTGCTGTTGAATTCTAGTCGCCAGTTCAATGCAACGACGATATTGACAAAATAGAAAGAAGCCAACGCAGAGCAACAAATTTGACCCATCAGCTGCGAATCAAGCCTCAAGCCGGCCACTGACGTAACAATCTAATCGTACCAACCGCCCGATTTCGGTCGAATTGCACGGGAATTGTACGTGAGTAGGGTCATACAATTCGATTGTACATACAACCCGATGCGATCAAAATTGTACAAGCTGGTCAGAAAATCTCGACCATTCTCATGCAATCAGATTGGTCGGCCGACCATATTGCGCAGTGAGTGGTGTGCACTCGATGTGCTTGTATATCAATTTTAATCCGACCGACCAGATTGTATCGTGAGTGGTTCAGGCAAGTGAACGATTGGATTGTATGTGATTCCACAGATTCAATTTATCCAACCAAGTTGTGTCGTCAGTGGCCGGCTTTACGAGTGTCGCCTACATGCTACAGGGAGCTGGACGCAGGTCTCTCACGCAATGACAGCTCAGGGGGTAACTAATGGAAACATTCGAGTACTTGAATGGCTTCAACGACCGTATCCTATACCAAAAACGGAACTTTTTGAGAGACTTTAATGATCGTCAGCAAAACAACACGGACTGAAACTTGAACTTAAAGCTCGAAGAATTATACCCTAAGTCAGCAGTTCTCCGTTTTTCATAGTGAATATGTAGAATAAACTACCATCCGAAGTTGTCGGTGTGGAGACAGTCAACGTGTTTAAAAATCGTTTTAACAAACATTGGGAGAGACACCCTCTATAGCTACAAACACCTCCTTCAGGAGTCACAAACTCTCAACGGCTAAAACTTCGGATGCCATATTAATCTTTTCTTTCGCGCCCCAACTAACTCAATGGCTCCAAGCTCCGCAGATCTGCAGCAATAAATTGTGATAGCAAGATCATCTCTTTTGCTGAGTTTTTCTCTTCTTTTCTTCCTCAGACATCTAAATGATGCTGACATAATGGCAATAAAGCCACGTCCAGACTACCGTCAAAATATGTCGACACTATGACGATTTCGCTGATCGCTGCGAATTTTCGTCGTCAAATCGCAGCTTTGACCGTCCAATTTGCTTAATATTTTCGCGCGATTTAGGCTGCGAATAAAGCAGGCCCACCCTGAAATACTTTGTAGTAAGCTGCTCTTGAAAGCAGTCACAAGGGGTGTGAGCGAACCGACAAGGTGAATGAAAGAGTGATCTATATTATTCATTATATTAGAGACAATATACCGTCGGGAGTAAAGGCATGGTACAGATAAATAATCGTCGTAGTAGGATCTTCATGGCTGAGGCTGAACTGTCGGTAACCAGTCTACTGGCAGCGTAGATCTGGACGTTGCGCAGCTTCGTTGCTAAGGATACCATCATGAGGATGCCAGTGGCGCGATGTGGAGTGATTGTGTAATAGCTGTAGCAGGGCAAAACCATAAAGTTCATGCGAAGTCAGATGTGTGCAACCAGAGACGAAGGCGTAGCGAGCACAAGCCGATGAAGCACACAGCAGCTTGAGTACTGCAGCAAGACGGGATGCAGGCTATCATGCAGCGGACTAGGAGGCAGCGTGCGGTGCAGCAGATTGGGAAACCCCGGAGGGCCCCCGGAGAGAATGTTGCTGACCATACCTCTTCGGTGCTGCAGTAATGGGGCTGCAGACGTCAAGTTCAGAGCTGAAACCTGAACCTCGAGTAGGAAGTAGAGCTCCGAATGGAACTGCGAGCTGTAGTCGAGCTCGAGAAGGAACCAAAAAATGAGCGTCAATGCTGGCCGTCTAGTACACTAAGGAGCGTAAGCGGTTTTCTGGAGCGCGCGGTCACAGGCCAATGCCAGCGCCCAAGTCGTCGCCAGACCGCGCAGCAGAGATTTCGGGCACCGTCTCAAGAACGGGAGATGATAAGCAGTGTCGAGCGTTGGATGAGGTTTCAGCTGCTGTGATGCTCAACTGTAGTGAACTGATGAAAGAAAGTTCACTACAACTTTGCTCCTCTCACGCAATACGAATAAATTAGGCGTAACATGATGATTTCTTCCTTCTTTATAAGCATTTCAAAAGCCTTAGGCTGCTCTGAATTCTAATTCACAGCAAATTTAACAAGAAATATGGAACTTCATTGCAGTAGCAACACTTGTGTGGAAAACTGAGTTGACGGTAAACATTTTATCGACGTTTTGTGATTATACAGTTGAATTTAGGAGACAAAATAAAATGTCCGAAAATCTTGCACTACGTATAGAGGACATAAATTGTCAAGGAACCCTACCTCTAAGTTTATTTTCTTGACAACATCTAAAACAATACCCAATGATAAAGAAAAGTGTGAAAATGTCAACTCAAGCTCAGTTGGCAATATGCGTTATGCTGAAGAACGCAAAAAAGCAGCATCTGGATTTAGAATCATTGCTTATTCATAGTTACTAGTTACTACTACTTATTCATAGTTTTACTAGAAGTAAAATAATTTATTGAAAGTAACAGAAATAACATAATCTTTGGACCAAGGAGCGAGAACACCTCAGTTTTGCTGAGCATCTGCGCTCAACAGTCAAGCGTCGCTACACTGCACCATAGACAGTGTGGACGCTGCTGCGAGATTTTCGTTGCGTTCTGAGAAATTGCACAGGCGTTTTTCGCACTTACGAGCGGTAGTCTGGACGGGGCTTAACTCATAGAGGGCCGGAGCGTAAGTCCCGGCGGCTCTCTGGGAATGGGTCTGTTGGTCCGTCTACTGCCTGCTATCTAATCTAAAGCCCTGCCCACATTACCGCATGTGTGTACGAAATTCGTCTGCGCGATTTCACAGGACGCGACCAAAGTTGCACGGCAGCGTCCACACTGTCTTACCGTGAACTCGGTCACATTTGTTCAGTATAAATATTCAGCACTTCGTTGCTGACACTCCTTGATCCAAAGAAGGTGTAATTGATTACACTGGCAATAGCCTGGTTTACGTGTGGGATCGATGACATACGCTCAAGAAATCTGTGCGAATGTCGAGTTCAGTTCATTACCTTCGCTTGTAAAGCACGCATTGCCTGCCGGCTTGGCGGCTGACATAAGCAATCTTTTGACTGGCGCATAGTTGTGTTTACGAGGTCAAATCGAAACATTCTGACGATTACTTGAGAGAACACATTCAAAAGTATGTTGAGTGAACTGGCGTTTCTAGGCGGTTCACTTGTCAGTCTTTTGTTTTCCGTACACGAAGCAAAGTGTTCTCAAACATTTCATTTTAATTATATATATATATATTTCTTGAAATATGCGTAGACACCCAGGTGTATTCATAAGGAAGATTTTATTGAAAGTCTTCTGGGCTTTTTATTTATTTAACCCCAAGCTTTCGAGCTATTAAGCATAGCCCGTCTTCAGGGGAACCCTCCCCTCCCCTCCCCGTCTTCAGGGGAAACTCCTTGGTTCCCCTGAAGACGGGCTATGCTTAATAGCTCGAAAGCTTGGGGTTCAATAAATAAAAAGCCCAGAAGACTTTTAATAAAATCTTCCTTATATATATGTTATTTAATTAATTCATCTTTGCAAGCACAACTGTGTATCCACAAAGGACAACAATAAAATTTTACCGTAAGATCATTTTGCTTAATATACAAGTGTCATTTGTAAGGTTTCGTAGAGTTCTTCAAATGAGCAGTGACATAAAACATGGAAAACTGAGAGCAATTTCTAATGTTGAAGACGATGCAGAAAAACATTATAACGTGTAAATTGATTGAGCTGCGTACGGAGAACAAAGCAACATAGTTTAGCTCCGGCTGTATTGTTAACTTAAATTGTGCGAAAATATCCAGCACGTTGGAAAGTGCGAAAACGCACAAAGTTGTGATTTGTCGACTGAAATTTGCAGCGATCTGCAAATAAGCAACACATTCTGGACTGGCTTAACGTTTTGTTTGTTCAAAGAGTATCAGCAACGAGATTCTAAACTTCTGTACGGAGTTACTGACCGAACGTTGCGTCGCTGTACGATAGTGCGGACGCTGCCTTTCGATTTTATTTACTTTCTGGGAAATCGCACAGACGAATATCGCGCGCACTTGCGGCAGTGTGGGCGGGGCTTAAAGGTAAAGATAAAGTCAGCTTGACTGCACAACTCAATTATGTAACATTCACACTCTGGTTCGGGCTGCCAAAACATGCCAACTTGTCCAAGAGAAGTTCATGCCTGCAATTAATCATGACGGAAGACTCTTGTGTTTCGAACTGTAACCCTCAGATCATCCCCAGTTCTGGTCAAGGTCAGTGCCCTCGCAACAGCATTTAAACATCAAATGCTGACCCAGGAAGTTAAGCGTAAGAATTTTTCTGCCGGCAACATTCTTGAACCTACGCATTTCTCGTCCGACAGCAACACTGAAGCACCCTACTACTACGGGATCTTATGTGCTGCTTATTTTCAGATTGATTGTATTTACGAAAACGTTTTAAAAAACGTTCACCACGCTTACTGGCACCTTACCTGCATCGCTGAGTATATAAGGCCGGAGCTTACGGAGCGCTCGCAGTAATTTGTCATGAGTGCTGGAAGTGGCAACATGGAGCTGCAGAGCTCCCCAAGCGGTGAAGGAGGAGAGGAGGCTGATTCAGCTCCTTCTCACCAGTCCGTCTATGAAACCAAATACCAAAAGTCCCTGAGACATTACCTCACCAGAGAAGCCTTGCCTAGCGAATCCAATTACCGTAATTTGGAATCGATCGTCGATGGATCTAAGAGACAGCGACCAACTTTGGATGAGCTACACGAACGCACCTTCCAAGGACCGAGTTACGTGAGTTACTTACTTATTTTTTGGTAGAAATCGACATGGGCGGGGATGGGGGGGGGTCCTGATCCCTTTCATATTGTGTCTCGGTCATAACCCGAAAAACGATAGCAGTAACTGCGACGCAAGTTACGGCCGGGGATGCTAGTAACAGCTCAGAAATATTCATTGCATAAGAAGGAACCAAGGAATGATACAAATAATTTAATTGATAATTATATTCCGCAGCTCGGAGTCAGCATAATACACAGAGCTCTGTAGACAATAATACAATCAGCAGGTAACTTCGTTGTCGTTTTGTTGCCCGTAACGCTGGTCGATAGATGGCGCTGTTGCAACCGTATTTTGAGATGAGGTTATCATATTCAAGTTACTGTAGCTCGATTGGCAGTGACTAAAAGATGCCTCGGGTAAACGTTTGCTGGCACTTCGTTATCAAAATTTGATAGAAAGCAGACTCTAGCTACGAATCTTTCAATTGGGATTTTTGTAAAGGCAGGAAAGAGATCAGCGATTCTCCAAGATTCTATATTTTTTATCCAGCTAACTTATGCTCGCCTTTCTAACTTTTCCGAATACTGTTTTAAACTTTCTGCATAAATACATCGAAATTTTTATTGAGTTATCTATTGCCTTGACTGTTACAGGCAATGAATAATAGGACGCTTTCGATTCCGACCTAAGCGAGAAGCGGTGAGCTCTGAGGGCCAGGCCTCTGACGGGTAGCTCGATCGGCTTCGCCCGCTGGATCGAATTTTAGGCATTACTTTGCATTAGTTTCCCCAGGGACGGCTGGAACTGAAGTTTTCAGCTGTGTCAAACTTGGTTGGGTTGTCTCATAGGACCTGGATAACGATCCAAACGAGCGGAACCAACACTTCTGTCTGAAGTTTAGGTCAAGCCAAGTCAAGTGGGGTTGGCTCAGATCGACTTTGACTACCCTGTCGAATACGCCCGTCTAGTCACTCCATAATTGAAGAGACATCAGACTGTAGCATCACTTGCGGTACGCCAAATAGCTTGATCGATGGCTAACATTTTACTGAGTGGCAAACATATTACTGGCCTGCTAACATTTTAGTGGGCGGCTAACATTATATTGAACGGCTAACATTTTACTGAGCGGCTAATATTTTACTGGGTAACTAATATTTTACTAGGCGGCTAACAATTTACTGGGGGTTAACATTTACTGGGAGGCTAACATTTAACTGGGCGGCTAACATTTTAACACACGCCTCTGTATCGCCCAAAGGACTCGCTAATACGTTAGTCTCAAGTCAGTTCGCTCCTCAACTGGTGCTACTGGTGAACTGGTGATGCTTTGGATTTCTCTCTCAATTTAGAATGAATGAGAATTCAGCAACCTGAGGACTTTCCTGCTGTTGAAATGGACGCAGCAAAGCATGGGCTACATAACTACCGTACATAAGCAATGCTTTAGCTTAACTCTTAAAAGCATTCGATCCAGGCATGCTTTATCGCTCCAGAAAATCAGGTAAGACGTAGTTAACTATATATATTTATATTGGCATATACTGGCGTCCCATTCAACCAAGCCCATGTTTAGTTAAGGTTAGAACGCGGCTAATGTCTAATGGATACTATTTTTACAATGGCTGAAATCAATAAAACCAACAAAATCAATAATTTCATACCTCAAGACTAGATCACACGATACACTTTTGCCCCACATGTTTATGTTTCTAAAGTATCTGAAGAGTTTGTTGAGTCACCTCAAACACCAAAGTTCATACAATAAAAAACATGTTAAACTGTTAGCCTATATGCCAGCTGATTTAATTCCGGCTCTCACGATTGCCGCTTGAACGTGCTCTCTCAGCTTACTGTCTGAGCGTTTACGTCGTCAACTCACTCGTTGGTCACCAAAAGAAGCTGGTAAAATGTTAGCCGTCACGTGACATGGCTTTAGCTAGCGTCGCCAGTGAAGTGGTCGGCCTCTTTTCAAATTTGCAGTGCATTACGACGTGAGAAACTGCATACGTTTCTGTTGTATAAGCGACGCAGCAACACAATTGGACAGCTTCGTAATGTGTAGAACAGCTTCAAAACTGTGTTGTGTGAATCTTGGGGGTTTCATCGACGGGTGGGGGCAGAACTTGAACCTTCAAGGATAGACTAGTCCGGGGCTTTAAACATGACTCAGCTCTGGCTTCTCTGCTTCGAATCACGCTGCCGCAGCTAAAAGCAACTCAATTGGTGTTGAGACTACCGGAAGTTTCACGGACAGAGTAGAAATGAGTTTTCGACCGTCACTAAGGCAAAGGTAACCGATTAAGGTTCAACGTCTGAAACTCGAACCATCGTCTCGAAGTCAGGACACCTGCCTGAATCAAGTTCAGGACTACTGAAGGCTAGTACGTTTGACTTCGCTACCTTCAATCATATAGCCTTTGCTAATCAAGTTTTATGTGCTTCTTCATATCTTGAAATGAATGACAACTTTGAAAGCTGAAGATTTTTTGTTATTTAAACCGACACAACAGCTCGTTTGGCCGCTTAGATGTATGAAGATGAAACAAAAGAGTGTCGCATGAACTGGTCTTAATTCAAGGCAAACTACATGGTGATTTTAATGTCACTACTTCAAGAGGAACTCGTGCGACGGTAGGATGAACGTTTTCTTTCAACCACACGCCAGTCATCCGTTGCGGCTGTATAAGAGCAACTGGGCATCCATAAAAAAAGGCTAAATTGTTAACCGTTGTGCCGGTTTGCTATGCAAGTATCACTGTTAAGGTTCAGAATATCTCTTTACACTTGAAGGGAATTAGATTTAAGAAATTTTCACACATTTCTGTTTTCAACGAACGCAGCAGCGCAGTGAATCTATTACTTGATAATACTAGTACATTTAATCGTCGTGGGAATCGGCCATTAGAATTCTTAAGAGACCACTCACAATAATATATTTTTACATTGTGGTAAGAATTATTTGTGTTTCGGTATTAAAGCCGAGTTCACACCGTACTCGTTTGTTTCCTGTACGCGGAACAAAGTGTCCAAATGCTTTGTTGCCTCCCTTTTGAACAACCAAACAGAGCAAACTCTCGGGCTTTTGACTGGCTTCCAATTTGAAGGGATATCCTAAATTTTACTAGTAACCCTGTTGCATTTAAGTGACTTGGCCGCTTACGTTTTAACTGCGTTTATTGCAGGCACAAAGATGTGTTTGCTCGAACGCAACAAAAAATTCGAACACTGTGTACTGCACAAGAGAACGATAGCCTTTACTATGAAACAGCCTTCATTGCTTATCTACTTGACGTAGCTGTCGATATCTTAGGAATAATTTGTAGGGTGCGGCACAGAAAGTTGCTGATTTGAAAAGTTAATAACAGCAAAAATAGTAGAGATATTGTTATAATTCGTATCATATCTCGTAGTACATTCTCTGAATTTATTGAACAGTTTAAAGATGACATCGGCCAAGTGATGGCTTCCACTATCAATGCACTGAACTACCCGATTTTTTAAGTTTTGTTCAATTCTTCCGAGCATATCGACGGGTATGTCGGCGATAGCTTTGCAAATATCCTTTAGATGAAGTAGGGCTCGTGGGCAATCAGTATAGATGACGGATTGAGGTAGCCCCCATATAAAATCACGAGGAGCCAAATCAGGCGATCGCGCAGGCCACGAAGATCGTCTCTCAAGATGAGACGCTCTCAGAAATGCTTCCTAAAAAGTTCCATTGGGGCACTCGCGCTGTGTGTGCATGTTGGCGACTGAAGAGGATAGGAACAAAACGTCAGGAGTTCCCCTCTCCAATGAAAATGAACTCGCCTAAATTCTCCCACTCTTCGCCACAAGTCGACCGTTACAAATTAGAAAATTTCTGTGCCGCACCCTTTACCTGTCTCTACTCTTGAATACAACTCACATCGTGACCTTTGCATTCTGCAGGTACACTGCGATTGAAGTTGAACAGAACATGAAGAAATTATGAAGACTCCTATGCTCACATTAAAGACAAAATGTTTTCAAAACTAGAAACAAACTAGAGCACTCTGAGAGCGCATACCTCCGCCAAGTGAGCCAACGGTACCAAAAATTCAAATTGGCTCTGAAACCATAATTTTCTTTGCATAAACTCCAAAATCTAATCATTTGTGCTTTTTTATATTAATAACAGCTTATTCAATTTTTTTGAAGATCCGTTCATAACTTTTTGAGTTATACTGTTAACAATCGTTATGACAAATATGAGTGAAACATACAAACGAACAAACCGATCTGCACCAAAATTTGATCATTTATATCTTGTAACATTACTAACAACTCCTATAAATTTCATAAAGATCCATTCATTATTTTTTGAGTTATTGTGCTAACAATCATAAAATTAAAAATAGTGACAAACGAACGAAAGAACAAACGTATCATCACCAAAATTTGGTCATTTACTCTGTGTTATATACCTAACAACTCATGTTGATTTCATCAAAATCCTTCCATAACTTTTTGAGTTATGGCATCGAGAAAAATGAGCAGACAAACAAACAAACGGATGGACATATCTTCACCAAAAGTTAATCGTCTATTTTTCCTAACATACCTAACAATCCCTGTAAATTTCATCCAAATTGGTTCATAAGTTTTTGAGTAGACAGACAGACAGACAGACGCACAAAGAGACAGACAAACACGACGAAAACATAACCTCCTTGGCGGAGGTAACTAGAGCACTCTCAGAGCGCATGCCTGCGCCAAGCAAGGCATCCGCAAGGAAAAATTCAAATTGACTTTGAAACCAAGATTTTCTTCGTGTCAACACCAAAACCTAATCATTTGTGCCCTTTGATAGTAGTAACAATTTCTGTAAGTTTTTGAAGATCCGTTTATAATTTTTTGAGTTGTGCTGCTTACAAACACTCTGACAAACATTAGTCAAACTCACAAATGGACCAACCTATCATCACCAACATTCAATCATTAATGTCTTTTAACATCACTAACAACTCTTATAAATATCATAAAGATCCATTCACAATTTTTAAGTTATTGTGCTAGCAAATATAAAATTAAAAATAGCGACAAACTAACGAAAAAAACAACAGATCATCAGAAAAATTTGGTCATTTATTCTTCATGGTATACCTAACAACTCATGTAAAGTTCATAAAATCCCGTCTATAACTTGTTCATCTGTGCCTCCTAAGATACCTAATAATTCATGTAAATTTCGTCAAAAACCGTCCATAACTTTTTGTGTTATCTTGGAGACTGACAAAGAGACAGATAGACAAACCCTACGAAAACATAACCTCCTTGGCGGAAGTAAATATGGCAACCAAAGTAAAATAGACAGTAGGGCTACTGCTGCTGTTTCCTGTTCACAAAAGAAATTCATAATGTTTCCCCCTACCTTCCACACAGGCAAAACTGCTAACGTCAGAGAGACATAACACTGCATTTTTCAAGTTGCTTCAGCCATCGCTGTAAAATAAAACGAAGAAAATAGGATGAGAAGTACGACTAACAAAAACTCCTACAATAAGAACTAAATGAGCATCAAAGCATGATGCAGCCTGCAGGTGAAGAGAGTTAAATTCTGTCAATCCCTTGGAGGAGACTTCCGACCGTTTTACCAGCCCTGGTGGCCCCTGAAAAAGCACATCAATAGACACGTTTGCTCAAAGCCACAAAATAAGCTTCACTCACAACGACATAAATGGATTCAATTAATAAACTCTCTTTTGTATTACACCGTAGCTATCTTTGATTGCCGTAAGCTTAAAAACTTTGATCTCTTTTCATATTGGCGCATTCATTCGGTGCTTTTGGACGAAATCAAGTTTTGGGTCGAATGCTGTTTTAGAAAGTCTAGAAACGAACTCTGTGCAAATCAGTTAATTCGAATAAAACGTAAATTTGTTATCTCGATGCGCCATAACTAATGTGCTGGTTCTTGTTTTCACTGTCAAATTAGATCACCGTCGCTTCTTTACTGATCTACGTGGTATTTTGTAACATAAGTGGTATATAAGACTATGAAAATATATTTATGTATTATACCGGGTGTTGCAAAAAAAAAAAAACTCTGCCAAACTTTCACAGGTGATAGAGACACTCAAAACAAACACTTCTTCACGAATATGAAAAATTCCAAAACTTGTTCGTTTCCGAGATATTGACATGTGTAATTTGTTACAAAACCTTACCTAAAACTGCAACTAAATGAAGGCCTACCTACATACAACTCCAGTTGCAAATAAGCAGTAGAGTGGAAACTGAAAGAATATTGTGTAAAGAAATGTAATACATTAATTTTATAACCAATTATATTAACTGTTCAAAATGTTCACCATTTACTTCAGTGCAGGCGTGACACCTCCTCTGAAAGAACTGTTGAACACGAGATAACATTTGTCGATCTTCAGCGATGTTGCCTGCTGCGACCGCGATCCTGGCAACAAGATCAAATTCTGACTGCAGAGGAGTGCCGTACACCAAAGTTTACATGTGGCCCCAGAAAAAGAAATCCAGTGGATTGAGGTCGGGAGATCTAGCAGGCCATGTTACATGGGCCATTTCGCCGGTCCGGTAAAGTATTTTGTAAACACAGTGTTGCCATAACGTACGCAACTGCTGTATTGCAAGATTCAAAGGTATAAATAGGATTAACGAAAAGACTAATTTACTATTTGTAAGATTACTAAACGTTACACATATCAATATCTCGGAAACGAACAAGTTTTGGAATTTTTGGTATTCGTGAAAGAGTGTTTGTTTTGAGTGTCCCTATCACCTGTGAAAGTTTGGCAGAGTTTTTTTTTGTAACACCCGGTTTACATACATATATATTTTACTGAGAAAACTAATTCACTTTATCCAATACCTATAGAATGTTTTTTTTATTAAATTTGATTAAGATACTTGTTACGACATTTAACGGTCTCTGCTGTATTTACCGCAACGTGTAATAATTGTCGCCGCTGTACCTGCTATAACCTACGACTGACTCCGCCAAGTTAGCAGATGAAAAATGACATCTTACGCCTCAAGAAAATTAAATATAAAATAGCAGGGGAAGAGGAGCATCTTACGGGCCAGGGAAATAAAATATAAAATAGCAGAGAGAAAAGAGGAAGAAGCACATCATACGCACCAGGAAAATTAGATACGAAATAGCAGAGGAAGAGGAGCATCGTATTCGGGCCAGGGAAATAAAATACTACAGCAGAGGAATTAAGAAAGGCGGTTACGCTAACGGCCAAGAAACAAGAAAAAAAAAGTGTAACTGTGATGAATGAATTTTGAGTGTTATTCAATATGGAAACAGTCGGTAGTGCTACATTGGTATCCTGAGATGACATGTTTATTCTTCACAGAAAATTTCATGCCCATCTGCAACTAGGTGTATCTATATATGGTGCATGTAGAGCACATATACTGTCCTGCATACATGAGATACTTCGTTTGAGATTCATAATCATTCCTTACGTCACAAAGAACCCTCTCCTTATTATCTGAGATAGCTTTTTGTTAATTAGCATATATTTTGTTCATTTTCAATTTATTCATTTCATTAAAACTTGTTATGAGCATTTTGAGGGGCCATCGATTTATAGCTGTGATTCAAACCAAGCGAAAATATACCATCTAATCTTCATTACAGTACTTAAGAACAACGTACGTAAACCTTGAACAGTGATGGCTAATAATTTGCATGAGGGCGTCTTCAGTGTGCGCATTCATGGCTGCGATTCTAATACGGAAGATACACAGCACGTGACTACATCACTTTCAAATTAAAATATCACAGGTGGTGGCTGCATCTAATTTTGAATCTCTACACATGCGTTGCACTTGCGTCACTTCAGTATTTAATTTTATTTACTTTATACATTTATTTCTTGCTGAGCTCTTCATAGTAACTGTAGAGGAGTATCGTTACAGTGATGTCACTTCTTCATTCGGCGATAAAACCCAAATACAACAGCTGTGTGAAATCGGTGAATGCTGTGGAGCCACATTCAGCAGGTACTTTGCGGTGGTTATTAGATAATAACATCGTGTGTAATGATAAATGAAAAACAAAATTGGAGTTTCTATGTGCTGGAAATCGATTAACCCTGCAACTAATGAGGGAGATAAATGAGACGAAATTTTGACTAGAGACAGCAAGATATTATGTTGGAAACTATTGAGCCTGAGTTGTAACTTGTAATCATAGGAAAGATGGACCGACTGAGTATTTATGACTGTCTCTGCCATTCATGTTTCGCAGGATTGATTGTTACTCCCTTTAGAGAAGAAAAGTCAGGCAACTTATCATATGATTAAAAGTGTACCCTGTGTCTCCAGAGAAGATCGGGAGTTCCTTGTTATTTCCAAGTGGAAATAGCAACCGCCATACTTCTACCAATCGAACATCCTCCATAATAACTTCACATTCTTTACAATCAATTGAATAGGTAGTGTCAGACTTTTATAATAAAAAAGATTCACCTGTATAATATTTATTAAATACGAACGTGTAAATATGATTTTATACTAGATAGCTGAAATTAAAAATTTTACAGTTGAGAAATGGATACATTTCAAGTTAATTCTGAAAACGAAATGATTTCGAAACAATTGCCCAGCATTGACAGATTATTCACCCG
>LQNS02276930.1:1441701-1459182 GCA_001587735.2 Parhyale hawaiensis | reverse complement strand
CTCAACTACCAATGGCTTTAGCCCCCAACTCTCTATACCCCTATCTTCGGCTGTTAATGTGGCTGAGTGACTGGCTGACAGCCAGTTCTCCGGTACGGTTAACTGGTCTGCACCACATCCGCCACGTGTTGCAGCACAAGTTGGCTCACAAAACCTGCTGGAAAAGCTTCTTTAACTTTAAGACGGAACAGTAACTTGAGGCAGTTGGCAAATACGATACCGAGTGTTATATTCGTTAAATCAATTAAAGAAGTAAAAATATAAATTTAGTACTCAAGGACAATATGTGTAGGTAACACAGTTGAAGAACAGCATGAGCTTGATGTTGCCGCCCCCCCCCCCAATAAATATTACCTCTGAGTAGTGGCTATAGTAACCGTTCAATCTCCAATATAGTGAAAATTATAGTATCTAACTTGAGTAGTGTTATTTTGTGCAAACGTGCGTATTTTCTGTCAACAGAATGATGAGGAGAGCCCCGGTGATGATGCTGAGGACCCCAACAAGCCTGTCAAAGGCAGGATCAAATTCGGCTGGCTCGAAGGTGTCTTGGTGAGTACAGGCTCGGCCGACCGATGGACTTCCATTCTTTAAGGAAGAAGAGTCATTATATGTTCTAGTACTAGTATAATAATCACTTCCGGTGTTGAAGAAAATAATCGGCTGTGCCTAACTAGCATACTCATGGTTCCGAATAGATACGAAAATACAAGATTTGTCTGTAACGAAATCCTAATATAATAAAACGCTTGGTGTATTTATTTATTTCGAGTCCGCTTTGAAGGAAATAGACAGGCGAAAAATAAGCCAGGTTGTAGATTTTGTAATTCAGTGACGTTTTCGTAGAGATCGATGACCAGGTTGCAGAGGATGATGAAAATTGAATGCTTATCTTTTCATCTGGATTCACTTCTTACTTGAACCTCTTCTTGAAATTGGGACCATATGTATGCGGCTTCTGGAGTCCGATTTTACAACTTTTTTCTCTGAGGTCACGATGCATAAATTTGGCAGATAATCAGCAGGGAACTCGCGAGGTGATGAGTTTCCACGGGCAGTAGACAACTATTTCTTATAGCTTACTGTCTTTCATTGAGAGTACATATTTCGCTGCAGAGGCCAAAATTTGAGCACTTTAGTGAAGCAGTTAGTGAAGTATGGAAGGCAGTATTATGAATACGGCGCACTCACATTGCATCTAAGCTGACTGGAGGAGCATTTAAGTTTATTTACAGTGTTTTACTCAAGATTTTACTTTGGAAGACGCACGTTTAATTAAGAAAGAGGATAGGGAACGTAAAAGAAGAGCGAGACTACTACAGTCTCAAAAACGAAGACATGCTATCAATGCATGGAGAGATGAAGCGCCTATGCTGCACAGTGACAAGAAAGTTTTGAAGCAGAAGGGTTACAGAAGGAAATAAGAGTTGCTCATAAGCGTGAGCGGGAAAATGTAGAAGCGGTAAGTCAAAGAAGAGAGCAAACATATCGATTGCTGCTTGATTTTTTTTCACGCACGGGTCCACTAGTTAGATATTAAATGCCTTGAAAATCAGGCCAGATATAAGTGTTTTTTTTTTTGCGTGTGTGTGTTTATGACCTATGCAGTTCTTAACAGTTGGTAAAATACAACAAGATTTGGACATTTTTATGTGTGTATCGAGGATACAAATATTAACAGACATATATGCAATCGAGGGATCATCTAACTCTTCAATTCCAGTTATATTCAAAGTTTCAGGTGTGACGTTAGGATGCGAGTCATACTATCACTGCGGATGCCAGAGTACGCTAGCAATCATTTCAAATATGAGTCCGGATCAATATCATGACTACGAAGTGTAAAACAACATATTAAAAATTTGAAATCAAACCTGTGACGTGTGAAGAGTACGAACCTAAAACTGACATTTTTTGCCTACTTCACGTATCATGGATTCGTTTCAGTATTTATTCTATTATATATCTTTTATCTATATTATACTAAAAGTCTGTGAACCGGTCTTGCTTGTTTATTTATTTACTTGTGTCTTGTTTACTTGTGATCTTGTTTGACACATCTTCTTCACTTTTAGATAGGAAGAAATTCGATGGACTAGGGTAGGGTCTGAGGCCTATCTGGCATAGCTTCTTCGGTTTTGGACGGGAAAAAATTCAAGGGACTAGGGCACAATCCTCAGTACTTCCATAGATGCTCTATGTTTCTCTTCTCTGATATTGAGAGCGTTAAATACAGACGGCGGACGAACAAATAGCTGGATAGATCGATGAAAGACTGAAGGAAAAAAATGGACGAATGAATGGGCAGCAACAAAAGAAGAATTATGAGATATAATATCATTACTGTGTCGTGCAGATGAGATGTCTTCTGAACATATGGGGCGTGATGCTGTTCCTCAGGGTGTCCTGGGTGGTTGGTCAAGGAGGCCTGAGTAAGTATGAAAAAGTCTACCTGCAACCAAACAGACAAACCCATAATTTACTGGATGATGCCGAGGTCTTTGCGACTTAACCCTATTGGTATCGTTACTAACCGAGATTGGATGATTTCGTTTTACTTCTGCCCCCTCAAAATATTCCTACGGTAACGTTTCCGTAGATTCTGCTGCAAGTAACAGTACCTCAGTTTACTTCACTCGACTGTGCAGTCCAATGCCAAGAAGTTCATAGATAGAACTAAATCCGTTCCCAACAGGAAGTTGAATGCATTGGGAGCTACTACTAACCTAACTTCCTTTAAACCAGACAACGCAATTTTCAACAACTCACAGGTAACACTCCAACCACGCCTCAGATTTCTATTGTCATTGGCCTGGAATTCTGTTTACCCATAATCAAACCGGATTACGACAAACATTTCATAGGTTTTAAAAGCTTAGCTAACAGACTGAAATCCCAACCACTGCACCCCAACTTTTCATTTGCCGAAATAAGTAACAAAATAAAAGAAACTTGTAATAGGATTTACACCTCGCGTACTAAACGTAAAGTATTTTCTCTAACTTTTTTCTAGGTCCGATTTATCGCTATTATCCGATTTCTACAAGGAAAATTCTATTGTCGCTTGCAGACCCGACAAGGGAAGAGATGTTGCCAATCTAGATTAAAATCTGTATCATGAAAAAATGGATACCATAGCTGGCCGATGCAACCAAGTTCACTGTTTATGATTCGCGCACTCCGATCCCCTCAAACTTACGCTTAAATTCTTCGACAAAATTCATAGATTCTTGAAAATATGGTTAAACCAAGGCATCATAACCGATTCGATTTACCGTTCACTCTTCAATTCATATGCTTCCCCTGGAATCATGTATGAGCTTAGAAAGGTACACAAAGCCCGTGCTCCCTTACGACCACTTCTAGCTGCTTACAAAACACCGTCCTACCCTATCGCAAAATTCCTTGTTCCATTATTGGAACCTTTAACAACTAATCAGTATACTTTGCGCAATTCATATGAGTTTTGAGACCGCATCAAAATCCATCAACTGCCTCCTGATGCCTACTTATCTAGCTTTGATTTGATATCACCTCCCTTTTCACCAACATCCCCGTAGACGAAACTACAGATATTATTTGCAACAAAGGTTTTGACGACACGGTGCTATTCCACAACATGGATAAACCTACGTTCAAGACTTTCCTTTGTCTCGGCATTAAAGATTCCTTCTTTATGTTCAACGATAGACTGTACAAACAAATAGACGGAGTTTCCATGGGCTCCCCGCTGAGTCCCTCTCTAGCAAATATCTTCCTATGTCATCACGAAACTCTTTGGCTTACGATTACCCTAATAATTTCAAACCGATTCACTATTATCGCTATGTAGATGAAACTTTCCTCCTATTTAACAACCAAACTGATTCGGATTTATTTCTGCAATGTATAAATAGTAAACATTCAAATATAACGTTTACTGCCGAAAACAAGTCAAACAGTTCTTTAGCTTTTCTAGATGTTTCAGTAACCAACCAAGACTCAACGCTTACCAATGGGGTTTACAGAAAACCCACATTCCCAGGCCTGGGAACAAGTTTTTTCAGTCACGGCTACGATCAGTTTAAACTCAATGCAATAGAAACTTTACTATTTCGGGTATACCATTTGTCCTCCTCCTATCTTACTTTCTCAAACGAAGTTGACTTTCTCCGAACATTCTTCAAATACAACGGTTATCCGCACAATCTTCTGGACCACTACAGCAAATTGTTCCTAGACAAATTGTTCGATCCCGGCATTAGCAATCCCTCCGTCCCTCAATTAGATTTCTTCCACTCGCTTCCATACTGCAACAAAACCTCTGTAAGTGCAGTAAACACATTGAAAATGTTCCTCTCTGAAGCCTACCCACATATAAACTTCAAATTTTCATACAGAAGCACATTTACCATAGGGTCCTACTTTAAATTTAAAGACAAAACTCCCACACCACTCTTGTCACGTGTTATGTAAATGCACAGGATGCAATGCCTTGTACATCGGTAGCACTGGACAACATTTCAAAGCCCGTATTGACCAGCATTTAGGTGTATCTAGTCAAACCGGTTTACCACTAGAGAAACCTTCTCATTCAGCTTCCCTCCTACATGCTAAGCAAAACGACCATCCCAACAGCAGGAATGACTTCTCAATCAAAGCCTCTTCTAATCCAGTCGAGCTGACAACATTAGAGTCCCTCTACATCCATGGGACCAGACCCAGCCTTAACATTATGACCTCAGTTGTACCGCTTCATACAGTTCACCATTAGACTCACATCAGTCGACTGGTCAGGAGCTGACATCCAGCCTCTCCACGTAGCTCCGCTCATTCGCTTCTAAGACTTCCTCCCGACCACCCCTATGCTCCCTTAGCTATGTACGATCTAATAATATAAGTTAGGTAATATAATAATGGGCTTTTACAGTGCAGCTGCAATGGTTATTGCAGCAATTGTTCCCTTTGTGTATGACTGATGATACTGCTGTTGACACCGGTTAATACCCGGGTGTTCTTAAAATGTTTCTTATGTTTTTTTTTTTTGTTACAACGATTATGGGTTTAGTCAAATCAGTGTTGCGTGTCATCAGTGTATGTAAATGCAGTTCTTCCGATGCTTTCAGTTGCTAATTCAATTTTTTTTTCACTTGATTTTGTTTGATTAATAATGTGGTCATCAGAGCAAACCGTCAGATCACTAATTGGGCCTTTTAAATTTCTGGCTGGGAGACCAGCCGTCTCCCACTTCAGCTCATCCCCCCCCCCCAAATCACCCAACACAGAAACCCGTTGGGCTGCGTGCCGGGCATTGTGTCCGGACGCGGCTCAATTAGTGATCTTACTCCCTACTCTACAGTATATTTAAGAGGCAGCTGCCCTGATTATTACATCGATTCATGTAATTGTTTTCAAGAATATGCTTGTTACTGCCAGTCATGAAGTCAATGAAGTCGATTATGTTTGTTTCAGCGGAAGCTCTGATTATCGTGTGTTCGGCCAACATTGTGACTGTCATCACTTCTATTTCCATGTCTGCTGTGGCAACCAACGGTCTTATTCAAGGAGGTGAGTGTCTTTCTTCACTGATGCTCACAGTTTTTGTTATCACCCGCGAACGAAGTGAGAGAGGTGATAATGTTTTCGTTGAAGATTTAAGGAGATATGTTTGTCTATATATTTGTATATTTGTCTGCCCACCCAATAAGTGGTTGAAGGAGTTGAGCAACGTTCATAATTTTTTTCCTGGGAGTCTTTTGGGTTGCCCTCGATATTACCCACTCCAAAAAAAAAAAAAAAACTAGGGATAGCTGGCCATAAAAAAAAGACTGGGACGCAATTTGCTCTCCACCGAAAGAAATGCAGGAGGAGTTGAGATATGTTCATGATTTTTTTGGCAGGGAGTCTGATAGGCTGTCTTTATTGTGACTCATACTATAAAACTAGGATTAGCTGGCCATAAAAATGACAGCGATAAAATTTGCTCTCAACCCTAAAACAGGTAGGACTCGACCTACTTTCAAGATTTTTTGAAGTGAGTCTGGTGGGCTGTTTTCGATGTGACCCATGCCAAGAAACTAGGATTAGCTGGCCATCAAAATGACGGCGAATTGTACACTGTTTCTTGTTCTTTAAGCTCGGCCTAACTATAGTTGTATCTACTCAGAGGTTTCCCTCAGGCCGCACTCTTTCTATAGGTCCATCCTAGTGGAAGCGTTCCATGCATGTAAGTAGCTCACGACTATCGCAAGGATCCACACATATTCATGGAATTGAAGTCTTATGTTCTGAAAAACGTCAGCAACTTAAATTATTTGACAATAAAAAATCGGAAATTTGATGCATTTATCCGTGTCAAGAAGCTGAAATGTTTTGCGCCAACCTGTAGCTTGCTTGCTCTGCCTTTTCATCCCATCGAACCAAAACCTTCAGTCTCTCGATGTGTCTGTACCCCTTAGCAGGCTGAAAAATAATATTATAAGCTCCCTTTATTCAAAATAGAACTAATAGAAGTGTAATCGATATATGGAGATTAGAGATTGTAGCTTTAAAATTTTTAACACCCCATGCAGACGAAAGTGGCATATCGCCAACGAATGCTCTACCAGACTCTGCGAATAAGTCGCCTGAAGAGTGAAATCAGGATAGCTTTAGGCGAATCTTTTCGCCGCATTCGAGTAATTCAAAGCTATTTGAAGTCCAGCTTTCCCTGTTATCTAATCACTGCTATTGTATGAAAAGCCTGCGTGTTTTTACAACTTCACTTTAAATGGTTGCAATTCCGTCGACAATGTCAAAAGTATTAAAGCCATTTGTATGAAGTTTACAACGATGGTATAGCTAGCAGAATCGTTCATGTCAAAGTTTCGTTTACAAGCTTAAGATAATACAAAACACTCAGTGGCTGAGTATTACGAGTTGGTAAGGAATCAAATACTGGGGGAGAAAGGAGCCATTAAATTGATGAAGTCTGTTTTTTCCATCTCTGTTTTATGCAACTTGCAATAATTTTACCCTAAAGTATTGCAATTGTAAGAACCCGCCCCCGTTACGTGTGTACTGAAATGTGCCATGCTTGACGATTCGACAATTTTGTCCATAGAAATGACAGAAGATATTGTTCGTCTGCCCACGTCTTAAGAACACCAATATAGATGAAAACTGTTTGCTTAAAAGCACTGCTATGCACCTGCTGAATATTTTATGAAAAAACAGCAGATTTTGTAGCTCTTAACACAGGAATCGTAAATCATGACAGCTGCGACGTCACATTTAGCCTGTTTTGGTCGCGTCAGAGCCCTCTCTATTTCTTTGTTCACTTTTAAATTCACCATTCCCCACAAGGTGGCGTCTACTACATGATCTCCCGGTCGCTGGGCCCAGAGTTCGGTGGGTCCATAGGTCTCATGTTCACCGTGGCCAACTCCATCGCCGTCTCCACCTACATCATCGGTTTCGTGAACAGCTTACAGGTTGGTCAGTAAATGAAGATGCTGTAGCTGTACAAGAGCACTAGACTGACGGTGAGTCAGTCAAAGTACAAGAGATCACCAAAAGGTCGATGCTATCTACTTACACTCTTATTTACATAAATGTTTTGGGTGGGAAAGCGGTAACATAAACAAGCCCATTCCCCGCCAAATTAAACATTGCTTTTCACTGTGAGCCAGGAACCTATTCAACACGAAGAGAAAGGTAACACTGTATATGTATATTGCACATAGCAAAGTGTTTCTCTAAGCTTCATTTAATCCTTCACTGATGGGCATCGTGTTGCAGCAACAACCCTAACAGGATCAGGCGTGTGTCACACCAGAGTTACCCGCTGCTCAAAAGTTGCGTTGCAGTCACACCCCGAAAAAAGGGAAAGACGACCAGGAAGACCCGCAGTTCGAGTTACAGTGAGCATGTATCAGGGAGTGGCACCCTAGCTGTGTTGTGATTGCAACACGCCTCTGTGGAATGCAATATAATTACAACTTCCCAACCTCCGGTCAAGGGGATCGAATTCCCCCTTCCAGGTCATTCAGCTCTCAATCTATTTATTGCAACAGTAAACGAGCAGCTTCTAATTTCAGCTATCTTGGTTCGTACCGCTCTTAATAGCTAGTCGCTACTAATTCATGGAGTGTGGCCGTGTGGGGAGAGGAGTCGTATAGGCACGAATTCGGAGCTTCTACAGTACTCACCAGTAAAAATACTTACCTGGCAAAGATGTCAGTACGACTTTAATATAACAATGAATCATTTTACGAACGAAATTGGTCTCGCCCTGATAATAGTTATTATTTCTAAATCGGTAATCTAATATGTTAATATGTTGATCGTGCAGGACCTGCTCTTTTTCGAATTCGACAAGACTGTCGTATTGGACCGAGGCCTGAACGACGTGCGGCTCATAGGCACCGTGGTCCTCGTAGCGCTCATGGGGCTGGCCATCGTGGGAATGGACTGGGTTACGAGGGTGAGTTCTGGACCTATTTCGTACAGCTTTGCTCCTACCAGAAACCATAAGTTACTCCTGACTAGGTTGCTGAATTGGGTGGTAGAAGTTCCCACTTCAAATGTGACTCCTAGTCATAGTACCTACAGGTTCCCAACTCCGTCTCCTGGAGCCGAAACTGCTAGCTTCTTCAACTCTGACTCATGTAGAAAAAAAAAAACATTCGAAAAGGCCAAACTATTAAGCTTTCTTCCGGCCCGGACTCTTGGGGCCAGCAGGACTCTGACTCCGATGTCGTACACCCAAAAACCTCTTTGACTCATTACGGTTTCAATTCTGGCTCTACCAGCCTCGCTATGTCGCCAGCTCTTCATTGTCAAGCTAAAAAGTTTGCTCCTTTCGCTTACCTCGACCCTCCTTATCCAGGCAGACTACACTCTCACGCAATGACCAGGGCATATAAAAGCCAGTGCACAGGCGAGGCAAACGAAAGAGTTTCTTCAGCTAATCGGTCGAATGCTTTGCTGTGGTCATATTAGTAGCGTGAAAGTACAAAGAATTTTGAGTTAGAATTCCCACTGAGTTTTCAAGAGATGTCCAAAAATTAAATTCCGGCAGGTGCTGAGCTAACTGAACTTGACGGCTAACCTTTTAATACCTTTATTGGTGAGGTCAAAGCTGTGAATGCGAAGTTTCAACAAAACATTTGGGTGATAAGCTGAAGACACTCATTCTTTTGACTAACGTGTGTCACGGGCTTAAGAACACCAAATGATCGCCAGTATCGTTTTCAGGCTTCAGTGAACATACTCTAAGACTACTAAGACTATCTAAGACTAACTAGGACTAAGACAACATGTAATTAAAGGAATTAGGAACTGTAACAAGGGCATGTTCTTATACCCTGCTCGTGGGAATCTCACCAGAGACTCAGATCGAGGACATGACGTCGATATAGAAGAAGGAACAATAGTCTTTCAGATCCTGTGTTGCTGGGGATCTTCTGCCACTTTTCCTCAAAAACGATATCTGTGATGGTCGGAATTTGCGGTCTGCCATTTATTTTATGCGAAGCTGTACCTCAAATTTCAAGGCAGCGATAGTACGTGGCACGACGTTCATGTGGGCTCTTTCAATGCAAATTGAATTTTAAGAACCCGCCGATGGTCCTCTATCAAAGCAAAGAAAACCCACCGGTGGTTTTCTTCGGAGAAACAGGATTCTCCCTTTAGGTCTCTTCGCAGAAATTGTGGTAATTGGGGGCTGATTGAGTCCAGTCAGTTTCAACCGCTGACATTCAGATATGAATCTTATCTTGTCTTGCAAAGCCGCATCTCAGTGAATCTCCCGCACGTATCATCCTAGCCTGAGCGGGCAGGCCGTCAATCAGACAAAAGTACTATTTACCAACTACATCATTCTATAGATGAATGTACTGACGAGACCTCTTCATCATTCTATATTTTCTGTTGCGTAGAACGCTCGAAAGTCGTCGATTAGACTACCATGCTTTTCATTTTTATTTTTTTTTTGTTGTTAGGATGTTCCAAATTATTTAAGATCCACTTTACATTCTAAATTCAAAAAGATGCATCGCTCATTCCAGCTGGTCAGGTCTGGATTTCACTCATACACTCGGTATCTATGCAACATACTTTTCAAAAATATGGCTATCATCCTAGCGTTTTGGGCCCTGTCTTTGCCACGGCTAGTATGGGCAATCGTATAAAGCTAGTTAAATAATCTCGTCAGGGAGGTTATGGTTTTGCCGGGACTTACTATATAGTCCATGTTTCTGTCTCTTTGTTTGTCTGTCTGTCTGTCGGTTAGCAACATAACTCCAAAAGCTGTGGGCGGAGTTTCATAAAATTCATAGGAATGTTAGGAATCTCACGAGGAACAATTGACTAAATATTCGTTATGATCCGTCAGGCTATCGTCTGTGTCTCCCAGTCTGCTTTTTAGCGTTGCCCAGCGGGAGGGAGGTCAGTGATCTCGAATCGCAACTCTAGTTTCTTCTCTTTTCAGGTCTAGATATTCATTACAAATTTACAATATATCAAAAATGTAAGAACAATCTTCATAGCTATTGTTACATTTGAGGGCATGTCCGTCAGGCGAAAGCACTAATTTTGAGAAGAAGGCTTAGCCCGCTTTTTTTTTGAGTCATGATAGCGGATAAGGATTAACCATTTGCTCTCAATATCTGCTACAAAACGTGTCGAAAACTCACGGGACACGAAGAAATATTCTGTATATCTGTTGAGAACAAATCAGTCCAGTATACGACACAACGCGTTTCAATCACCAAAAATACATTGAAATGTAGGAATTTTTCGTGAGGGCCCATATTTCAAAAAGTTGACCTGATTAGCTAAGAGAGCTTGATTTTCAGATTCAGCACAGAAACTCAACTAAAATTATATACTTCTAATTTGATAGATCTTAAAACCAATTTCTTGGTATATTTATTTACATAAACTCAGGATAATAACAGTGGAACCATGCAACCTCTGGCAGCTCTCCTGGGGTACCCAGACGACGAGTTGCAATAACTAGCGAAGCATCGTAAAAAGGCGAAGCGATGTGGTCATCTGCTGGCGTAGTTTAACAGTTTTAGCGTGCGATGGCTAATACGGCAGAGTCCCCAGCTGGGGGTGTCCTTCGTGTACAAGGCGAGACTTCTGTACCTACTAACATACTGTAAAGCCTGGGTGATGCTAACAACTTTCAAATGTGTTAGACTTAAGCCCATCCTCTTTGCTGCAACATCAAGCCAGTCTTGTTCTTTAAAGCTAAGCCAGCACCATGCTTCAGATATAGGCCGGTAATCTTTCTTTTTTAATTCAGTCAGTCCGCTGATGAAACTTTAGTTAGGCCTCTTTTTTTTTAAATAAGCCAGTACTTTATTTTAGAACTGCCACTCCCATTGCTACAAAACGAAGCCAATGCTCTTTTATTCTGAACTAAGTCGGTTCTCTGTGTCAAGGCTAAGCCAGTCTCCTCTGTGTACTCTGCAGGTGCAAATGGCGCTTCTGTTCCTACTCATCGGCTCCCAAATAGATTTCATCATCGGCGCCTTCGTCGGACCCTTGGATGAGGAGTCTCGAGCCAAGGGCTTCGTTGGTTTCAATAGTGAGTGGTTCCTGCTGGTTGGGGCATTGTGAATTGTACCAATTTGAATAGTACCATTGCGCAAGTTAGTTACGGTCAGACAATAATACTACATTACCGCCGGCCAAGGTATAGGCCTATAGCTATGCAGTGGTACCAGTATCGAATGCTACCATTAGAAGTGCTCAAGGTATGGGACTATAAATACCCCACTGATAGCGGGTATTGAATGTTACGATTAATACTGCCAAAGATATGGTTCTAGTTAACTAGCGAAAGATATTGAATGTTACCATTAACAGTGGTCAGAGTATGGGTCTCGTTATCAAGTCATTTTGAATATTATATAACCATCGCTCAATTATGCATTTAATTATCTAATGGTAACGGTGGTGGATGTCACCACAGCAAGGGCTCAGATAATTACATCTGAGCATTACCGCCCACGCATCTCTTCGGCGCTTCTTTCTCCCCAATCCCTGCGAGCAGAATTCGTATTAATGCTATTTTTCCTGTTTAAATACGCCATATGCTACGTGCTTAAGCGAACCGAAACCCATGCTTTGATTTCTCTCTGGGTGCGGGTCTGCAGTGATGGGCACAAAATACATTAAAAGTATTTGAATACAAAAGGCATCGTTGAAATGTACTTAAATGCTAAATAGAATTTTGAAATGTAGATACTAAAATACTCTCAATAAATACATTTTAATTTTAAGTACCAAAAGATATTAACCCAGACATACCTAAACTATAGATTAGCAATTAAAACAGTAGCAAAATTCATGACAACCATCCTGCAAAAAGCTGCAAGTAATATTCCAGAAAACAAAAACACATTCATTGAGAGGCGAGAGCTTCCGATTAGGCCCGTGCTATCACTTCAGCAGAGAATAGAGTTAGCTTGCTTCAACTTCCTGGTTAGGTTATTGACATTGAAAAGTGGATCTCCCTTCAACGAAATAGTGCAAGCTGACAAAAAAGCGGTTGGTAAGATTATCCTACCATGGGGTTTCACATAACTAATTTCGTTGTGGCCCTAAAGTATTATAGCCTTTAGTCCTGGGGACATAGCTTTTGACGACGAGCTGTGGTGGACTGCAGCCGTGCACTCCTTGGGGCCAGTTAGCATGTATCTGAAGAACGACCAGTGCTTGTGGATTTGCCATTTAGGGTGTGCGATCAGGGAGACTTTACCTTTAAGAGACCTACAAAAGACCTACCCTCACCTCATTATTCAATCATTGTTCAACAACAGGATGCTTCAGTGTTGATGTTAGGCCCTGACTGCGTAGGTTTGAGACTGTTGCCAGCAGGCGAGTTTTTCTGCTGGGTTTGCTTACTCAGCACTCCGTGTCGAGATGCTATTGCGGAGGTATTGACCCTATCCAGATATTGGGATTCTCGGGGCGCAGATCGTCACATTGGAGCCGTCTATCGCTGGCGTCATAGCTCTTGACGATCTGCAGCCGCGCACGCCTCTGGGGCCGGAATTATCATGCTTGTATCTGCAGCAGTGCGTGTATGCTTCCCAGTAGTAATGTGCGGCCAAGTTGACTATACCGTTACTTTACCGCAGAAGTTAAGGCAAAGTTCCATCGATTGGGCGGCGAGTTTAAGCTCAATAGAATAGATTAGATAGGCGTCCGTAGACGGACCAACAGGCCCATTCCTAGAGAGTCGCCAGGACTTAACGTCCCGACCCTCTATGAGCTATTGCCATAGGCTAAACTTGTCTAAAAATTGAAACAGAGGAATCGACTTCGACCCGTTCAACAAGCTTCAAGGTAAGCTTTTGGGTGATTTTCAATTGACTTCCGAAAACTTAGTCTTACTCCGTAAAATGGAGTTTGTACCAGTGATTAGGATAGGTCCCACACATGGAATACGATTCCGAGTGGAAAAGAGAAAACTTCAGCTTGAAGTTCCGAGTAAGTTTGGCCCAGTGGCTCAACTTAATTCGATGATAAAGTCTTAGAGTTTTGCCAAAATGTACCGTAGCAAGTGGTCAACATTATTGGTTGGGGACCGAAAAGGACGGCAAAGAAAGCGAACAAAATGTGATCATATATTCCAAAGCGTGTGACAAGAGTACATATTTCTAGTGAAAGCTTGTTTAATTCGATGAATTCATGATAGTATAGAAATTCTAAAATAGCTATTAGCTAATTATACATGTCAAATTTAAGTGGCAGAAAATATCCTATAAAAAGTGATAACCAGGTTGGTCACGACCTTTCACACTTGGAAGCCATCATGAAAAAACAGTCATTGTTCTACAGTAAGTCGATGAATTTCTATTCTACAAGAAATACAATTAATTTCCAGTATTATGACCTAGTTTAATGTCACATACGGGGCTGTCTATTATTCGGTGAAATAAAGTCTTAATTTTTATTTTATTGCTTTACTTGAGGCCGGAACTGCAGGCAGGTGCGCTGCCTTTAACTCATTGAAGAGAGGTGCAGGCGTATACCCCAAACCCATGACAGTTCCAAAAAGTCAATCTTTCTCAAGAAAATTGAGCTGTTAGCTGTCTCAGTCATAATTAGGTTGAGTTGTTTCTAACACCTGCAACACAATTCAAAATGACGAAGCCAGAACTTTTTGGATGAACTCACCTTTTAATCTCACCAAAGTATTAGCTAGTAGATACTCTTGAAAATATTGTACCTGTAAATTTAGTAGTTCGTTTGGTATTATTAAGATTCAATGTACTGCATTTTACCCTATTTTCTGGAGGGATTTTCCCTATAACTTGAAAACTAGGGGCGTACGAAAAAAAAAAAAAAAAACAACGGACTTCAGATTCGGGTTCTATATCGAAAAATACACCGATTAAAAATAAAGTGTCTTTTCTCTTCGACGTACATTAAACCTTAATTTTACCGTTCGTTGTTTTGTCAACTCTATTATGATGACTTAACGCTTCTTGCTGATAGTGTGTGAAGTGATCAATGTCCAGCAGAGGACTCCACAATCCACATGTAACTGCATGATCTTGAGCTACACCTGCGGAAAGTCTTTGTTTACAAGCCCATTTTACTTTCTTCATTTCTCTTTTTCCTATAAGTCAATATTGTAGTGTTTTACACAGTGCTTTGTATTTTCCTTACTTGTTTCCCTGTTCACTCATCTTTGTACAAGTTTTCCGCTTCTTTAGATACCACATGTTTTTTCTTTTCCCTCTGAAACTAGCAAGCAGAGCCTTGGGACTCATTACGAGGAAATTCGAGTGCAAATCTAAAGATATAATAGTTCCGATCTAGAAATCACTAGTGCACTCGTACCTAGTACATGCTGTTCCATTCTGGTCGCCACAGCATTACAAAGCCACAGGTCAAATAAAAAATAATCAACGGAAGCAACAATATTGACATCCCAGCAGCGTACCAAACCATATAGACCAGCATCGCCTCAGAAGCTCGGACTCATCTCTCTCGAACAAAGACGACTCAATAGGAACTTACAGAAATATTCAAGCACTTTAATGGCTTCCCCGACGTTTCTACAATGGCACTGTTTATCACATTTGTCATTTATCGTCTCCGAAACAAGGGAAAACAGTCGAACATTGCATCATCAACTATCTTCGCAATTAGCAGCTTTCCCGTCATTAAATGTGAACACATGTAATAGACGACCCTCGGGTGCTATCAAAACACAGGCAATCAATACGTTCAAACATCGTCTGGACAAGCAATAGGAGCAACACCCTCTCCACAATTTCGAACAACTCTTCCAAAACTCAACTCCTAACGCCGAGCGTTTCAGGAACGTCTTGGAGCCACCACAGAACTATTGCCAACAACTCATACTGACACAGTCGCCTCTTTGGCTTCGGTTTTCCCAGATATATTTCTTTTTCTTTACCTTGACATAACGGCAGTAGCTCATGGAGGGCCGGAGCACGAGTCTAGGCTCCTCTCTTGTAATGAACCTGATGGTCCCTCCGTTGCCAGCAATCTGATCTTCGTACGCCTAGTTTGGCTTAAGACTGGATTATCTTGGCTGTAAGCTTTTTATTTGTTTTGCCCTATCTTGTCATTTGACTGAAAGATATGTTGTATCGCAGGTGAACTGTTCGTCGAAAATGCCTTTAGCAACTACCGTCACGCCGAGAACAAGGATCAGAACATCTTCTCGGTGTTCGCCGTCTTCTTCCCTGCCGTCACGGGAATCGTGGCTGGCGCCAACCTCTCCGGCGACCTCCAGGTCTGTTGGTAAAATGCTCGTATGACCTCTACTCAAATTCATAACAGGCTGTGTTACTTCGCTGCAGGAGTTTGCTATCTTATTGTATGCCTACGGGAAAAAAAAACATTGTAGGGGAAACAGTGCAGCCTGGTATAGGCAGGGTCTAGAATAACGGACGCCGCGGCTACTAGCTTCGTTTTAACACTGGGACACAACGCTAGTTAAAGTCTACATTGCTAGAAATTTGTAGCATTTCCTTTAGAACCCGAATAACGAAATTATGATCAATGAAGAAGGGTTATCACAAATTCTTCGCAGTTATTTTTCACTACGTGGGCTGTCTGTGTGTCCATCCGTCAGTCTGTCCGAAACCTTCTAAAAACCATATCCAGGATACGAACTTTCATTGAACGGCTTATTTATCACTATGGACCTGAGCTTGCCTGCATGGGTGCTTTCTTCAAAGTTGCTCGTCTGCATGTGATACCAGAAATGGCTCTGGACTGCGCCATATAAATATATACATATATTATGCTACAATACCCAGCGGTCCAAAATGACCGCAGTAATTGATTACGGTGTGGGTTCTATTATAATATTCAAGCCGGATTGTCCAGTAGAGTTGCGAATGTTGCGCCGTCATGAGTTGGCGAGAGCAAACTTTCCCGCCAACAAGTAAAGCCTGAATATCAATTTTGAAATGCTTGAATGTCAAGTGGCACAGAAAAATATACTTTTTTTCTCTCAAAGCATTCTCAGGAGACGTTTAGTGCTTACTGTATATTTGGATACCAGCAGTTAGTTGAACCCTAATAATAAATATTTGGCGGCAATAGAAGTTGAAAATGTTTTGGCCTCTGCTCAACGATAAGTTGCGACTGCCACGAAGAAATTCAGCCACAAAAATATGGAAATAGTTAATGCGTGTACGGTAGCATCAAAAACTCAATCAAAGATACAGCTTTTCATCTGCCACAATCAAAACCAGAAATCAAATAGTGGCGAGTTACTTTTCAAAGCCGAGCTGGCTTCAGAAAAGGCGGTATTTTGACTTTCGATCATGCCTATATTCCAGAAACTATATTTGCTATCGTAATTCATGTCTAAAATTCCCTGGTACCTCATCTTGTTGTTCAGTAGATGAATTTTCTGCTTTCGTAATCCGTAAGAGCCTGACTGAGGCAAGTATCATCTACGCGAGCAAGTAAGCAAACAACCGACCAACAACTGTGTATTATTATGTAGTAAATATGTATATATATCCAAACTTACTGACAGAATGTCGAATTTTCACTTGAGCAGCTTTCTGAACCCTAGCAAAAGAGAAAGGGGGGGGGGGGGGGTTTCGAGGAGATGCCAAGATGTATTAAAATTAATATTTTCCAATGTAAGTGATACATAGGGTCACTGGTGAACTAGTAATATTAATTATAGTTATGATAATGATACTGCAGACTTCGCTAAATATAGCTGCGTTTGGACAGCTGATTGATCATATTATCCGGAGATTGTGCGGGTAGTTTTCTCTGATTACCATTCATCAAAAATTTATGCGGGCTAATTATTGCAAAAAGCGTATTAAATTTGTTTGATTCAGTTTTGACTTCCAAAGAGATATGTAGTGCAATAACACCTTAACACCTTTATTGTTCTCAAAAAAAGTTACAATCACAGTCCAAAACATATCTACCAATAAAAACATGAGAACGTGTCCAGCTAAAAGCGAAACAGTCGCTTGTGGGACACCA
>LQNS02276930.1:1423769-1433983 GCA_001587735.2 Parhyale hawaiensis | reverse complement strand
GCGTATTTCTCGACCTTTGAAGAGATCTGCGGCGAACTGCTACAGCGCGTTATAAAACTGCTTTCTCTGCGATAAACTGCTTGAAATCAAGCGCGAAACTGCACTAATTTTCAATAGGGTTTAACAGTCTTAGCGTGCGATGGCTAATACGGCAGAGACCCCAGCTGGGGGTCTCTTTCGTGTACAGAGCGGGACTAATGTACCTAGTAATATACTGTAAAGCCTGGCTGATGCTAAGAACTTTCAAATGTGTTAGNAGTCTTGTACTTTAAAGCTAAGCCAGCACCATGCTTCAGATATTGGCCGGTACTCTTTCTTTTTTAATTCAGTCAGTCCGCTGATGAAACTTTAGTTCGACCTCTTTTTTTTTAAATAAGCCAGTACTTTACTTTAGAACTGCCACTCCCATTGCTACAAAGCAAAGCCAATGCTCTGTTATTCTGAACTAAGTCAGTTCTCTGTGTCAAGGCTAAGCCAGTCTCCTCTATGTACTCCTCAGGTGCAAATGGCGCTTCTGTTCCTACTCATCGGCTCCCAAATAGATTTCATCATCGGCGCCTTCGTCGGACCCTTGGATGAGGAGTCCCGAGCCAAAGGCTTCGTTGGTTTCAATAGTAAGTGCTTGTTGCTCTTTGGGGTAATGTGAAATGTACCAATTTGGATGGTACAATTGCTCGAGTTAGTTACGGTCAGACAGTAATACTACATTACCGCCGGCCAAGGTATAGGCCTATAGCTATGCAGTGGTACCGGAATCGGATGCTACCATTAGAAGTGCTCAGGTATGGGCCTATAGTTTCCCTGCTGATAACGGGTATTGAATGTTACGATAAATACTGCTAAAAATAAGGACCTAGTTAACTAGCGAAAGATATTGAATGTTACCATTAACAGTGGTCAGAGTATAGGCCTCGTTATCATGCGATTTTGAATATTACATAACCATCGCTCAGTTATGCATTTAATTATCTAGTGGTAACGGTGGTGGATGTCGCCTCAGCAAGGGCTCAGATAATTAGATCTGAGCATTGCCGCCCACGCATCTCTTCGGCGCTTCTTTCTCCACAATTCCTGCGAGAAGAATTCGTATTAATGCTGTCTTTCCTGTTTAAATACGCCAGATGCTACGTGCTTAAGCGAACCGAAACCCATGCTTTGATTTCTCTCTGGGTGCGGGTCTGCAGTGATGGGCACTAAATACATGAAAAGTACTTGAATACAAAATGCATCGTTCCAATGCATTTAAATGTTAAGTACAATTTTGAAATGTAGCTACTAAAATACCCTCAATAAATACATTTTAATTTTGAGCACCAAAAGGTATTAACTTTTATTAACCTTAAGTATTTATAGATTAGTAATTAAAACAGTAGCAAAATTCATGAGAACCATCGTACAAAAAGCTGCAAGTAATACTCCAGAAAACAAAAACACATTCATTGAGAGGCGAGAGCTTCCGATTAGGCCTCTGCTATCACTTTAACAGAGAATAGAGTTAGCTTGCTTCAACTTCCTGGTTAGGTTATTGACATTGAAAAGTTGATCTCCCTCTAACGAAATGGTGCAAGCTAACAAAAAAGCGGTTGGTAAGATTATACTACCGTGGGGTTTCACATAATCAATATCGTTGTGACTCTAAAGTATTATAGCCTTCCGTCCTGGGGACATAGCTTTTGACGACGAGCTGTGGTGAACTGCAGCCGTGCACTCTTTGGGGCTAGTTAGCATGTATCTGAAGAACGACCAGTGCTTGTGGATTTGCCATTTGGTGTGTGCGATCAGGATGACTTTACCTTTAAGAGACCTACATAAGACCTACCCTCACCTCATTATTCAATCATTGTTCAACAAAAGGATGCTTCAGTGTTGATGTTAGGCCCTGCCTGCGTAGGTTTGAGACTGTTGCCAGCAGGCGAGTTCTTCTGCTGGGTTTGCTAAGTCAGCATTCGGTATCCAGATGCTATTGCGGAGGTATTGACCCTATCCAGATATTGAGATTCGCGGGACGCAGATCTTCACATTGGAGCCGTCTATCGCTGGCGTCATAGCTCTTGACAATCTGCAGCCGCGCACGCCTCTGGGGCCGGAAGGATCATGTTTGTATCTGCAGCAGTGCGTGTGGGCTTCCCAGTATATATATATATATATATATAGTAATGTGCGGCCAAGTTGACTATACCGTTACTTTACCGCAGAAGTTAAGGCAAAGTTCCATCGATTGGGCGGCGAATTTAAGCTCAATAGAATAGATTAGGTAGGCGGCAGTAGACCGACCAACAGGCCCATTCCCAGAGCGCCGCCAGAACTTGACGTCCCGACCCTCTATGAGCTGTTGCCATAGGCTAAACTTTTCCAAATATTAAAACAGGGGAATCGACTTCGACCCGTTCAACAAGTCTGAAGGCATTAACTCTTGGCTGATTTTTAATTGACTTCCGAAAACTTAGTCTTACTCCGTAAAATGGAGTTTGTACCCGTGATTAGGATAGATGCAAGACATGGAATACGATTCCGAATGGAAAAGCGAAAACTTCAGCTTGAAGTTCCGGGTAAATCTGGCCCATGCAGTGGCTCAACTGAATTCGATGATAAATTCCTAGAGTTTTGCCAAAACGTAGCATGTAGTCAACTATTATTTGTTTGGGACCGAAAAGGACGACGAAAAAAGTGGACAAAATATGATCCCATATTCCAGAGCGTGTGGCAAGAGTGCATATTTCCAGTGAAAGTTTGTTTAATTCGATGAATTCATGACGGTATACAAATTCAAAAATAGCTAATGATACATGTCAAATTTAAGTGGCAGAAACTATCCTTTAAAAAGTGATAGCCAGGCTGGTCACTACCTTTCACACTTGGAAGGCATCATGAAAAAAAACAGTCGTTGTTATATAGTAAGTTGATGAATTTGTATTTTACAAAAAACTACAATAAACTTCCAGTATTCAGACTTAGTTTAAGTCTACTCGTATCTAGTATATGCTGTTCCATTCTCGTCACCACAGCACTACAAAGCAACTGGTCAAATAAAAAATAATCAACGGAAGCAACAATATTGACATCCTAGCAGCGGACCAAACCATATAGACGAGCATCGCCTCAGAAACTCGGACTAATCTCTCTCGAACAAAGACGACTCAATAGGAACTTATAGAAATATTCAAGCACTGTAATGGCTTCCTCGGCGTTTCTACAACGGTACTAATCATCACACATGTCAATTATCGCCTCCGAAAGAAAGGAAAACAGTCGAACATTGCGTCATCAAATATCTTTGCAATTAGCAGTTTTCCCGTCATTTAATGTGAACAATTGTAATAGACGACCCTCGGATGCTATCGGAACACAGACAGTCAATACGTTCAAACATCGTCTAGACAAGCAGTAGGAGCAACACCCTCTCCACAACTTCGAACAACTCTTCCAAAACTCAACTCCTAACGCCGAGCATATTAGGGGCCGCATTGTTCCACTGTCTTACATTTCCAATCTAATTTACCGTCTTGGAGCCACCACAGAACTATTGTCAACTACTCATATAGGCACAGTCGCCTCTTTGGCTTCGGTTTTCCCATTGATATTCCTTTTTCTTTACGTGGGCAAAGCGGCAGCAGCTCATGTATAGGGCCGGAGCACGAGTCTAGACTCCTCTCTTGTAATAAACCTGATGGTTCATCCGCTGCCAGCAATCTGATCTTCTTACGTTTAGTAGGGCTTAGGACTGGATTATCTTGGCTGTAAGCTTTTTATTTTTTTTGCCTTATGTTGCCATTTGACTGAAAGATATGTTGTGTCGCAGGTGAACTGTTCGTCCAAAATGCCTTCAGCAACTACCGTCACGCCGAAAACAAGGATCAGAACATCTTCTCGGTGTTCGCCGTCTTCTTCCCTGCCGTCACAGGCATCGTGGCTGGCGCCAACCTCTCCGGCGACCTCCAGGTCTGTTGGTCAAATGCTCGTATGCCCTCTTTTCTCAAATTTATAACAGCCTGTGTTACTTCGCTGCAGGAGTTTGCTGTCTTATTGTATGCCTACGGAGCAAAAAAAAAACAATAACATTGTACGGAAACAGCGCAGCCTGGTATAGGCAAGGTCTAGGGTAACGGACGCCGCGGCTACTAACTTCGTTTTAACACTGGGACACAACGCAAATTAATGTCTACATTGCTAGAAATTTGTAGCATTTCCTTTAGAACCCGAATAACGAAATTATGATCAATGAAGAAGGGCTATCACAAATTCCTCGCAGTTATTTTTCACTGCGCGGGCTGTGCATCCGTCCGTCCGTCTGTCTCTCTGAAACCTTCTAAAAACCATATCCAGGATACGAACTTGCATGAGGACGGCGTATTTATTACTATGGACCTGAGCTTGCCTCAATGGGTGCTTTCTTCAAAGTTGCTCGTCTGCAGTGATACCAGAAATGGCTCTGGACTGCGTCATATAAACATATACATATATTATACTACAATACCCAGCGGTCCAAAATGACCGCAATAAAATTGATTACGGTGTGGATTCTATTATAAGATTATGTTTTATACCTTCAAGCCGGATTGTCCAGTAAAATTGCGAATGTTGTGCCATCATGAGTTGGCGAGAGCAAAATTTCCCGCCTACAAGTAAAGCCTGAATATCGATTTTGAAATGCTTGAATGTCAAGTAGCCCAAAAAAGTATACTTCTCTCAAAGCATTGACAGGAAATTATTAGTGCTTACTGTATATTTGGATACCAGCAGTTAGTTGAACCATCATAATGTAAATTTGGCTGCAATGGAAGCTGAAAATGTTTTGGCCTCCCAGTCGGAAATAATTGTTATGATTATATATAGTAGAACAACTATGATTATAATGACTATCATTTGGTAAATTATAAAATTGAAATTATGTCGACGAGAACTAATATAAAAGTATAGCGTTTCGGGAGTTTTATCCCATTTTCAAAAACCTAATAAAATCTTCTAAGGATATATACCTAACAAAACATTTATATAAGAAGACCTAAAATGTGATGGTGTTAGCAGGGGGGGACCTAGAGGGCGAATGACCACGGTGCGCTATGGGGTCCTCATATAAGCGTCGAGCGGCACGGGAAGCGGAGGAAAAACGGGCGAGTGCTTGCAGTCGGGGGAAAAAGCGTCAGCCATGGTTGTGACGAGTGGTACAGCTGTAGTCATTACAGTATATGGATGTGGGCGTCAGTGTATCGGATACGATGTTGTCATGCCTTGGACACAGCAAAGTGTGCGCTAGGTAGGTTCCACGAATGCTCACGCAAGAACAAAAGGACCACCGACGGGATGTCTGTCACCACCACGAAGCGTGCGAGAAAGTAAGGCTGGACGGTGTTGTCTCATGCATCCTTTAGCCCTGACTTGGTACCGTAGGCTTTCCAATACTTGTTCGGACCTCTTACGGACCCATTACGTGGGCAGTGTTTCCTCGACAAGGCCGTAATTTCAACCGTGAAATAATTGACTGCCTCGACAGGCGCTGAAATTTACGACCGAGGCACCAAGGCTCGCGTTCATCGTTGGCAAAAAGTGCATTGAGAATGATGGGTGACTATGAACAAAAATAAATTCTGGAACACAAACAGGTCGCTCGCTTTAATGGTGTCACTTCGGTCTTTGTAAATTTTCAACAGCTTGAGTTAAAAATAAAATAAATGTCATTGCTTATGGAACGCCCCTTAGAAAAATCATTTTTTCTCCATCATATTTACCGAAGTCTTCATTAGTATTTCCAATCAATAGTTACATGACAGAGATAGCATTTTATTTGGGACCAGAGCAATACGTCATCTCTGCAGATTGTCATATTATGTAGAGTTCACTGAAGTAATAATATTGATAATACCAGTATCAAGAATGATTTACCTTATGCTATATTTACGTTTCTCAATATCCTTACAGGATCCTGGCGGAGCCATTCCCAAAGGAACTCTGCTGGCCATTGCCATCACCTTCTGCACCTACGTCATCTACCCTTTCTTCCTGGCTGCTACCGTCACCAGAGATGCTTCAGGTAGTGCTGCGCCTATTTTTCTAACCCGTCAAGAGACATGAGATGGACCGTAGGGTTAGCTTCGGTCAGTTTATCTATGTAGGGGCAGGGTTTTGCCAATCATACGTGGTTTTTCTTTTGAGCGTTAGCAGAGTGTGTCCATAGACGGCTGTTTGAGCGCATCCATGACGATGGTTTCCCAGATAGCGATTTTGGCCCTTCGCTGTTCGTGCCGTACACTAGTGACATGTTCTTTTCGTTTGAGAAAACTATGATCAGCTATACCGAAGATTCTGCTGTGATAGCGGTAATTGAACCTCTGATCGATGCATAGGGTGCAGTCACGGATTAATGGATGGTGATGTGCTGAATACAGGCAAGGCTAAATCTACGAGTGTCAGTTGATTTCAGACGCTTGACCCGTCATCCACTTCTGAAAGGTGGTAACACTAAGTAGCAGAAGAGCAGATCTCTGGAGATACTTGGTGTTTTTTTGGGGGAAGCTTACTTTTGAGGTCCATATCAAGCTTCTAGCCTTAGGTGCTTTGAGAAGGGTTGGGCTCATGCGTAGAGTCTGTTCTGTGGTTAGTGACACTGATTTAATCCGTACATGCTCCAGTTAACTTGTGCTGCCTCTATTAGACTATTGTTCTTTTTTATGAGCTTCAGTTGCTACTGTTCGCCTTCGTCTGCTTAGTTCGTTGGTTGTGTGCTTAGGAACACTGGCGAACTTGTCCCGTACACGGAGTGGTGCAAGTTTTTACATATTTTGCACAATTTTCAACAATAAGGGCCATTGTTTACATTCCTCTCCCACTGTTTTCAAGATCTTTGCGAGAAACACTTGGGCTGCGGCTAAAACACAACTCTATGCATTAGAGACTGTTAAGTGTCACGCTCGTCAGTTCAGTTGATGTTCTATACCTTGATCTTTCTAGACGGGGAATTTATTACCCGGGTTCGTGTTCAGCATTTCTGATATGCACTCTCAGTCTGCCAAGAATTTCTTATTTTTGAGTAATTCTCCTTAGTAGCGCTTCGGACGTCTTGAAGTTGCTTGATACTTCACTTGTATTTTATTTCCTGTCCGTGGACGGTCAGGCATGTAATTTTAGTCAGAGTAAAAAGTACGAGTATATTCAGAGCTGCTTGAGGGTGGCACTGACAGTGTTGTGGAATCGCCTAATTGAATATTAATATTATTAGAGGTTGTCAGAAGAGCGATTGATTAGCTCGCAATGAGTAATTGCCGCCGTATTATCAGAATACGAATTTATGTTATAGAAATTTTTAATCCACTCTACGTCTAAATTAGACTCGTGTAGTGTTTCGCAGCTATTGGAATGGGTCATTAATTTGCCGCTGATCGACCTGGACATGAAAAAATTATCATGAAATGCCTATAATCTACTCCTGAACATACTACGCCTCCCAGTTCATATTAAGACTTAGCAGGACATCACATCAACTTGAGCAAATCGAACGCACGTAGGGATTATCTCAATCGTGATGACCATTGAAGGCGACAAATTGAAAGTGCTTTGACTCCCACTTGACAGAGTGGCATAGGGTGATGTGCCGCCAGAGGGGATCGCTTATTTGCGTCTCTTAGTCAGATCTTCGGGATATCCTTTTCACTATCACCTTGCTCCCTACCTTCTGATGCTTACAATATCTATTCCTACTCTGCGTCCAGAAACATGAAGTTACTTATTTAAATTAGAGCTCCAAGATATCTTCACTTTCAATTATCCATTCCAGAGTAAAGGTAAAGGTGTTAGGTCAACTTTGATCGCACCCTCAACTGAGAAACCCGCACGCACTGGTTTGTGCTGAAGATACAGGCCCACTGACCACAGAGGAGTAAGTGCGGCTGCAGTGACGCAGTCGACCACGGGTCATCAAGAACTATGGCGTCAATTTGACGAAAGATTCAAATGACCCGCGACCCCCCCCCCCCACCCCCTCATCTCCGAGGAAGGCATTCCTTGCCACAACATGTTTGGGCACCACGCACCCAAGGGTCCCGAGTGCCTTCTCCGCAGGGGATGTAGCATCTGGCCGCAGTTCCTGCTGAGAAGGTTAGTTTTGTAGAGCTAGGTAGGTTCTCTATATTTCCTTTCTGTCCCGCGAGGTGGGACGCCGATCGAAGTGACTGACTTTTTCTGCGGAGCTCTTACCTCTCCCGTGCGGAGGGCCACAGAAAGGACCGTCCGCACGGGCGCTTCTTTCTTTTGTCTTCTTCTCTTTTCGTCCTTCATCTTTTGCCACCTGAGTACAACGTCGTGGTTCCGGCTGTAAGCTGAGTAAATCATCTTAGATCACTATTGATTGTCTAAGATTCAGAAATAGCTGGACAATACCAATATAATAATAATAATATGAGGAAGGCAAGTTCCTCAACGGCGCAGTGCATACACACAACCGTCGAGTCAACAAATCTAAATCAGCAAAGAGCTCGCGTGCCTGGGTTGGCCTCGAACGAGCGATGCAAGGATTGCAAACGTAAGCATGCTGCTAGCAGGCTTCAAAATCTTTTCCTACCACCAGTTCCCTTTGCTGTCCCTGCTTTGCTCATTTTTTCGATTTACTCTTCCTGTTTGCGTTGTGGACCAGTCGTTTTCCGTTTTACTGAGTGTGGCGTCCAGGAGTAAATCTGCAACCTGAGCGTTTCTAGTTTAATTAATGTGCTAGAATGAATATGATGGATACGGCAGTAAATAATCACTAATTTAGTGCAATTTGTCACTGTGCACCAGTAGAGATGATCCTTAGGTAAGCATTTAAGTGATTTAATAAAATTCTCCTTTTGTTTCAGGAAATCTCAAAGAGTTTTTGAATTACATCGCTAACGACACGGACTACCTCAGTGGCAACAAGAGCATTCTGCAGGCGCCGGGCTTCACGGGCGAGACCTGCTCCAACCTCGGCCAGAATGTTCCACACCCTCAGAACCTGACTCAGTGCAAGTACGGTCTACATAACAATTTCCAGGTGAGTTGCCTTTTTGCTCGAATAGTCATTATTATTAGTGAAAATAACACCCCGGCGTCAAAGTATAGACAAACGCAAAGGCGCCTGAAAGTGTACAGATGATACCACATTGTGCGAGCTGATAGTTGGATCATGAGTTGAGGGCCCGGAATAGAGCGTATCCATATATGCTGAACTGCTCTCCCTTCTCCGGCATCTGATGGGACACAGCCATTGACCACGTGGAGAATCGTAACTGCAGACGTGTCCCAGGGACACGACCGTCGCATTGTTACCGTGTTCTCTTCCACACGAAGCGATGCAGCGCCTGGGTGATCTTATTCAGCAATCAGCATACAGTATAATGAGGAGTAACCTTAGGTCGGCCCGGCCAGTGTGGCTGGCGACACGACTCTGTACATTAACTTTATGGATTCTTGAACAGCATTAATGAAAACATTTATTTCACTGCGGAAAAGTACAAAATAACACTATGGATTTCTTAGATTTTAGGATAAAATATGAAGAAAATTGTACTCTTAAATTCTCTAAATATCGTGAACCAACTCGCACTGGGAGATACTTGAGTTTTCAATCAAGAAAATGTGCATCAACTCGTTAGCGACTAGACAATGTACTTAGTGAAAGTTAAATAGTTTTGGAACAAAAGACTATTGCCGACCAACTTGTACAAAATGGATAACTGAAAATCTTCTGTTAAATAAGCCATTAAAGGTAAAAAAAGATCTTCTTACGCATCCAATCATTACGACTAATCAAGCTAAAACCTTGACTACGCCAGTGCTTCCTACATAAAAGAGACATCGGAACGGATTATTAAAATACTGAAGCCTTATAACATCTATCCTGCAGAAAAATACCATCTGTAAAAGATTTGTGTCAAATAGGAAGATAAAAAGAAGTCATTGGATTTGAATGGAGTGGGTTATTAGCTGAATTGCAAAAAAAAAAAAATGTGATTAAATGTACTGGCTGAAATATCAGCACAAGAATAAACGAACATCAATCACGCGTATAAAAATAATAATTAAACTCTTTTGTATATCAACGTGTACGAGACAAAGGCCATTCATTTAAAATTTTAAATGGTCAAACTTCTAAACTTTATAGAAATGTCACTAGAAAAAATAAAGACGCTTCTCTTTTTCGCAGTTTAATCTAAGACGCTACATTAAGTACTGGCATATATAATAAATTTATAAACCTGCAATTA
>LQNS02276930.1:1373089-1407133 GCA_001587735.2 Parhyale hawaiensis | reverse complement strand
CTTCCATTTTTTCTCTTCTCGCTTCTCCATTCCTCTACATTCTACTAACATAATGGCAATAGCTCATAGAGGATCGGGGTGTAAGTCCCGGTGTCTTTTTTGGGAATGGGCCTTTTGGTTCGTCTACTGCCGCCTATCTAATCTAATCTGATTCAAGGAGTCGTGCATTCGCTCATGCCCGGAGCCGGAGTTAATTTGTCTACACACCAACGGCGTTTTCCTAGGGAGATGGGCAGTAAAAACTTTAATATAACTAAATTAATATGCTGTGGTTTACCAGGTGACCTGAACGCCGTGTCGACGCTCCTCAGTAACTTCTTCTTGGCAGCCTACAGCCTCATCAACTTCTCCTGCTTCCATGCCTCGCTCACCAAGAGTCCGGGGTGGAGACCAGCCTTCAAGGTACGGTGCTATAGCTGACTACAGGTGTCTTCTCGGGCGCACAAGATTCAGGATTGCTTTCATCATAGGAAAAAATAATTTTCTGTTTAAATCTGGTCTGACTGATTTTTCATGATTCTAAAATTTTCTTCTTACTTAACAAGTACTGTAATAAATTACGATCCCGTTTTCGCAAGGAAGTGATCAAGCATACTTTTCACCATTGCTCATCGTTATACTGGGCAAAATAATTGACATACTGTAGTAGCTTTCAGTAGGTTCCTCTCAGACAGGGGCCAGATGGGCCTCAGCGTTATCGGTAAAAGTTAATAGTCAAATTGCCCGCACATTCCAAATATGAAATCCACAGGCACAAGTTCGTGTTGCAGATGATTATTACAGGCCCATAGGAGCGCATGGTTGCAGTCGGCCATGCATGGATGGTCATAGCTATGGCGTCAGACACCAAAGACTCGGAATGATAATTGCAACCCAGTCCCCTTCTCCTCCGTCAGTCCACATTTATGATTGGGACAGTGCTTTCGCAGTAGAAACGTTGACGTTGCAATCTGAGCATTGTAAGCATTTGTCTGCCGCGGGAGTTAAGGGCACGACATTTAGCGTGCAAAGGCAGCACTGTAGCATCCGACCTAATCCAAGCCAAGGTTGAGATTACTGCTTTCGCCTCTCTTCGCAATTCTTGAAGATTTATGCCCCTATAAGGCGATTCTCCAAGTTACCTTAACCTGCATTAGGTCTTCAGGAAAGCTGTCTTCCCCTGCTCGCTTTGTTTCCCGTCATTGCTTGGTGTAGCTGATGGTCTTTGTTTTCATCTCGCTATTCTTTCCCGACTGGCTGCTTCTGTGCGCGGGTTAGTTGTTTTTGTTGACAGTTTCACGGCGCACTAGGCTGGGAGAGATATTAAGTTATCTTAACTTGCCCAAATCTCTAGACAGGTGCCCTGGCTTCGACATATTGATCCATTTTTCAGGCGTTGACTCTTAATCAGTTACCTGTGACCCTCTATGAGCTGAGACTTACTCCTTAAAATGAAATTTTTAGTAGGTTCGATATAATCGGGCTGCTTCTAGAACCTGCAACGCGATTCAAAGTGACGAAGCTCAAATTTTTATCTGCATTTCCGAATAACTTAAGTCAAGTGGGCTTCACTTCAATGGACCTTGACAATCCAATCGGACGTGCAATAAGTGTAGGTACTTATGGCACGTTCGAGTGGGTGCCGAAACTTCATACAGAAGCGTCAGCTTTGCTACTTGGAATCGTTTGTGTTGAATTGTTTTGAAAGATTTAGAAGCCACGCGATTACACTGGAACGGCTGAAATCTCCATTTTACGGAGTAGGATTGAGTCTGGAAGTCTGAACGGTAACCAATTAAGAATCACTGTCTGGAGCTCAATTTAGCTAGGGGAGCAAGCGCACTTGCCTCAAGTTTCCAACAAGTTTCCAACAAGTTTCCAACAAGTTTCCAACAAGTTTCCAACAAGTCTGAACGGTAACCAATTAAGAATCACTGTCTGGAGCTCAATTTAGCTAGGGGAGCAAGCGCACTTGCCTCAAGTTTCCAACAAGTCGAGCCTCGAAGACTAATTTCGTTGCCTAGTTGAATGCGCCCTTATTATCACCCGCGAACGAAGTGAGAGAGGTGATAATGTTTTCATTGAAGATTTAAGTAAATATATATATCTAAATATATATATATTTGTATGTCTGTCCACCCAAAAAGTGGTCGGAGTTGAGCAATCTTCATTATTCTTTCTAGGGAGATTGGTGCGTTGTCCTAGATGTGACCCTTGTCAAAAAACTGGTTCTAGCTGACCATAAAAAATGACGGCGTTGAATTTTCTACACTACGGCGAATTTGCCTCCACCGCGGCAGATCGTCTTATGCCACGACGCGCTCTATTTTTTCCTATGTTATTATTGAAGAGGGATTGGGGAGGGGAGGGCTATGATTTGGGGCTGTGCGCTCAACTCGTTCATCAAAAATGACTTCGTTGAATTTGCCTTCTACTGCGGGTGATGGTCTTACGCCACAAGGCGTTCTAGTTTTCCCTTCTTTCGACCATGACGGATGGTATATTGGGTGGGCTTTAACCCTATTCATACCAAGCGGTTATTTTGCTACACAAGGGTACTCTTTCCTACGTTATTCCCACGGGGTATAAAGCCGTTGTACCTCGGCAACACAGCCTGGTGCTCATATGCAGGGACCAAGTTTCACTATTACCACCTCTATAACATCATCACTAAGCTTTCTGCAACTTTCCTAGATAAAATACCTCACGTGCTGAAAAGAAAGTACCCTATACGTTTATAACGTATCGTAAGGATAAAACATCACGGATTGAACTTTCGCATAGAATATCCCTCGTCCCTCCGATGTCTTACTAAAGGTATGAGTAGACGCATAGGAAAGATTTCTGCTAATCGCCTGGGTTCACTTGCCAGGAATATATCCTTGCTTCCCTTTATCGTTTCAAATACTTTAACGAATTTTACATTTTACAGTACTACAACAAATATGTGAGTCTAGTGGGCGGCATAATGTGCGTGGTGGTGATGTTCCTCATCGACTACATCACGGCACTCATTACCTTCATGGTCACCATCGCACTCTATATGTTTGTGTCCTACAGAAAGCCAAGTAAGTCGCCTAGAATTATTAATTTTTTAGATTCCAATTAAACTACATTGCTTTATGTAAGACAAAGGTTTTTCAAAAATTATTTGCACTTTGATCAGAACAGATCTTTAAGGATATCTGAATGGCGTCTGTGCGCGCATGCGTGGAGTTTGTAAATCTTTGGTGTTGTGAGCGCATTTTTATGACGATTGCGTTAGTTGTCTGGTAGCTGCAACAACTTAAACATGTCAGGTGCGCTGTCAAATTGCGCCAAAGAAGAACAAAGAGCTGTCAGGGACGATCTCAGGGACAGATCCAGAACTGGTAATGCAGACGCGACTTCGTCTGCGGAAACTCACCGGATTCCCGCTATAACCATCTTTAGCTCGTGCGGTATTGTAATGCGTGGTCGATATTGACGGCCAATTTTTTTCGGCCACTTTTAAGGCTCGAAATCCTTCAAAAATCGGTTCTACGATGAAAAATATTGTAACCGTATTGTGCTACAAGTCTCCTCCGCTGATGATTTTCGCGATAATCAGGATAGGCTATGAAGAAAGAAACGAGGAATCTCCACACGGTAGGCAACATACCATTGAGAAAATTTGATCACTGTTTTGAAGAGGCCAAGTGTCAGCTGTTCGTAATTATTGCTACCCTATTTACACTAACTTACTTTGGTGGAACTTTGAGAAGCAGTGGCAACAACAACCTTGAAATATTTACATATGTTGTTTCTTCACTAAGCAGTAGCTATATATCAGCAGGAGATGCAGGCGAAGTTTTAGGCAGCCATTGCAATCCAAGAATTATGAAACTAAAGCCCCTATTACACGGGCGAACATTGCCCGGCAAACACGAGGCCTTGCCCGGCGGCGCTACTGTCGTTCACGACACCTTGTGTGCGCAGACCGTGTGCGTGTGAGCGGCGTTCAAGTTGGCGCGCCGCGCTGCTCGCTCTATCACTGATTAAGCCTTTCGCTACGGAAACTTTGCTTTTTTATGAGGTTCTAAATGAAGCTCCTAGAAGATACAATCATTGTAGTCACTTTAGCTCCCCTACAGTTCAGTTGATTCATAAAGAAAATACTATCACTGACTTCAGACGGGTTGTTAAATATGTTGTCCAACTTTCCAGAGCAGGAAACAACGCACCGGTTTTAATAATGAAAATTTTGATGCGGGACGTGCACGTACCGTCAGTATCGAAAGGGTTAAGTTTGGTTACGTTAGGTTACGTTAGGTAAAGTAAGGTTAGGTAACGTTACGTAAGGTTAGGTATCGTTAGGTAAGGTTAGAAAGGTTAGGTTGGTTAAGTTGGGTTAGGTTAGGTTAGGTTAGAAAGTTAGATAAGGAGGTTAGGTTAGGTAAGGGTAGGTTAGGTTAGGCTAGGTTAGCTTAGGTAGCATTTATTTAAATGGTGGCACGCGCAGGAAAGCTTACGTGAACGCAAAGGTGTCGTGAACGACGGTAGTGCTGCCCGGCGGCAGCACATTTTGCCCGCTGTCCAGCAGACATTCGCTGCTGCTAGAGGTTTTCTCACTGCGCGAACTTTGCCTCCTGAGCAGCGTTCATTATGAGGCAAACATCCAAGTTATTTGTGTATGAGCCTTTCAAATTGTTGCAAAAGTGTTGTAAGCTAGTTGTAGTAGTATTTTCACTCTAAAACTAGCAAGTTTTGCTCACTGTGTAATCATATTCAAATGAAAAGTATGTAACTTAGAGCTTAGATTTTCCTCGGTACTCTGCAAACGCATGCTGGAATTTTGCTATGTTGTACCAATGTCCTAAGTTACATGTTAATTTTATAGGTACAAAGTGGCAATTTTGCTACTTGGTACTTACAAATCAGTATTGATGACATAAATCAGGATTACACTCAGTTATTGAGACTACTGACTTGCTCATGATCAGGAGATAAGTTGTTTGATCTCAACCCCGGGGGGAAATGTGATGGCTGGGAATGTTGCAACAGTATTTTTGTTATTCAAAGTCACTAGGGAGGGGCACTGGCCCCTCCCTAGAAGGCAAAGGTGTCGGTAGAGCCTCCCGTCTCAGTGATGGAACGACTCGGGCAATGTGTAATAGACTGCAACTGTACTCTCCTGTGGACCCAAGATATGATTCATCTGCAGCCCGAACCAGTGCATGTGAGTTTTCCAGTAAGAGTGCTGAGTCAAGGTAACTTTAAATTTGACATAACAGACGGAAATTGAGATTTCGCTAAGTTGCCGTAACTCGCATATTATGTGGCAGATGTGAACTGGGGCTCCAGCACACAGGCGGCCTCGTACGTATCTGCGCTGAAGAACACGCTGGACCTGCAGAATGTGGAGGAGCACGTCAAGAACTACCGTCCGCAGATCCTGATCCTGTCGGGTCCACCCAGTGCCCGTCCGCCTCTCATTGATCTCGGGCAGCTCTTCACCAAGAACATCTCCATGTTGGTGTGCGGTCACGTCGTTAAGGTATGTTGACCTGTGCTGAAAGTCGTTATATCTTCTTCATTCAAGAATTGTAAGTAAAAAAAGTTCCCGCTTGGTCCTGGCATTACCGTATGAAGATAGCTACAGAGTTACCCAAACGTTCTCTACTTTCTTAAAAGCTATATTAAATAATAATAGGCATCACATAAGAATTTTGTATGTGCAAAACGCATACGGTATATAACACAGTTAAAAATTACTTCATTCTGAATGTTTCAGGCACTGACTAAACTTGAACTAAGTTAATGATGATATATTGATCTGGGTAAGCGGAACGCTGGTTGTTGTTGTTGTTGAGTTGCCTCCAAGAGGGTGGAGTTTGAACACCACCCTCTCTGACCGCAAGGAGGCAATTAGTGATGGCGTTTGATCCTGCAGACAAGTACTGCAGGCCCAGGTCTACGTTACCACCTAAGTGGGGCCGCGCCACAATCAGACCATAGTCCTGAAGGGACAGAAAGGGGAGGGTTTGAGTGAAGTGCAGTGGGCCACACCGAACCCACACGACGGGACGCGCCCCTGGACACGCCCGCGCATTTCCCTCCACGCTCTTCAGCAACCCACCAAGCAGGGCCCAAGCCGCCGCTCCGACCCGATGCACTAAACTGCGTGTTAATGCACTGCGTGCGGTTTCGTTTCAGGTGTAGGTCGTTTTAACCGGTGGTCCTCTTGATTCAAAATCGACTGTCAAAACATCTTGAGCCCATTATGCTGGCCTCCCATGTTCCCCAGAGACGCACCGGGGGAGTTACTAAGCTTCACGAACCCACCGTTTAGCTAGCTAGCGTGTGTACTGTCCGGTAACTGCGCCGTTTACTGTCCAGTAACTGCGCCGTTTATGTTTCGCTGTGGACGAATGCGGGGCGAAGTGAATGGCCCTGTTATTGCTGGTAGGGATTGCTTATTTTCAATTTCAGTTCATCAATTTCCTTCCTCGTAACTAATACCGGTATGTATTTTCTTGTCTACTATTTTGAAGTAGCACCTCTCTTTTCCAAGTTATGGGTTTGAACGGCATAAGGAGCTTGTGATTTTAAGCATTTGCCCTTTCCTGGAGCTCAATTTATATTATGTAAATCGGAACAGAAAATGGACTGGCGGCAGCGGTCGGCGCTGAGTCAGCGGAACCACAACTGGCTCAAGCGACACAAGGTGCGGTCCTTCTACAGCCTGGTGGAGTCCACCGACCTCGAGAATGGATCTCTGAATCTCTTCCAAGTGAGTAGTGTCAATACTTATGGCTTCTTCTTAAATGACTGCGAACTGATTCGTTTCAGATGAATGATGACAAGTTGAAGAATTTCCGGTATCTGACACTGTACTTCTAAGCAAATGAATATTAATTATTTCCCTTTACTCTAAGCCCATAAGCGTGCATATCTGTTTTCTTGCTAGTTCTTGGCTTTTGCTATACTGTTCTAAGATGCATAACCTAAGCCTCGTAACTCATCAAAGTGTTGAGTGCAAAAATATGCCAGCAGTGCATGAATTTAGCCCTGGGTACTGGAAAGGACCAATCACTTTTCAGATGACAAAAAATAGTGCACTTCTCATGTCCCATTTAACAATTAGTTTTTGTAGAAGCATTACTACTGTATTTAGAACTTGAACGAAGGATCCTAAGTCTCGAAACCCCAAAAAATCAGTGTATCAGGAGCCACTGCTGCAGTTGAAGGCACTTCTTTACTCGTTCTGCCTTTAGGGGTGAACCTCCCACCAACAGACCTCGCGTAGCAGATATCGGTTGCATCGAATATAATCTGGTCCGAAATAAAGTCTATTAGCAAGTACAGTATATCCAATACCGGCAGTTTAAAATATCGGGATGTTGGGAAGTTAGCCCTGTAATTCAACCCGTCCTTCTTGGTTTTCTCTTACTTCCAATAGTTTAAAGTTCCGCACTAAAATACTACACATCATTGCACTATTGACAACAAGAGATAATGCAAGTTTATTCTGCTTCTACTTTCATGCATCTGAAGGCTTGCTTGTTCTACTCTTCCTCTCCTTTTCCGACTTGTAGATCCAGGCTCGTTATTCCAGGATGCCCCGAGTTGGGTACGGGTTCCTCGTTTCTTGCGACATGCTATTTTTCCCTTCCTGCCTCCTCCGTTTTTATCGCCATTGTAGTTAAAAACGGAGAGTTGAGCCCCTTATAACCGTGAGAATAACTAACACGTAAAACCGAGAAAACGCTGGACAAGCACCACTGTAGAGAAAAAGGCGGGTAGTAATCATAACGGGAGGAGCAGACATCAACTGACAGAAAAATCGTAACGTCAGAGCGCGACCAGCGCTTCTGCCTGTGACATCATTGCGGACCACGCACTTGCTAGGTTAGAAGTCATGTCAGCACAATGTTACCTACGTTGCATTTTTAACGTTAATATATGATTACATAATAAGCCATAGTGGGTAGAAAGCTCTGCGTTTACTTCTAAATTAGATCGTGCGTGGTCCGCAATGACGTCACAGGCGGAAGAGCCGGTCGGGCTGTGACGTCACGATTTTTCGATCAGTTGATGTCTCGTCCTCCCGTTATTTTTGCTCCCTGAGTAAAGGGGTGAGTGGTAAAAGCAAATCTGAGGGTTGGCAAAGCCATCCCCAGCTGACGGATACGCGCAAGAGGCCTTGCTGAGCGTCGCTAACACTAGTAGAACTGCCAGTGGTACGAGAACAATAGGCAACGCACAGCTGACAGGGTCCCCAAGACGATCGGTGTCTCAATTATTTTACCCTGTAAAATATGCATAAAAATACTGTTTCAAGTTTCACTGTTACCTCCATTGCTGAGGCATTACTGTTAGTTGTGTTATATGTATTAAGCGATATTACGCTGTACCATCAAGTCTATAGTACTTACAGCTTTTGCGATGTTTAAAGCCGTACGGCCGGGAGCAGTCTGCCAAGTAACCATCCTCCTTCGTTACTAAATGCTGACTGAAGGCAAGCCCCCCTGGCCCTATTACATAATTACCGTTACACGGGCGGGCAAAGTCTGACGTACAGCGGGCAGAATCTCGGGGAACATGCCCACCGAACATTGAGGTGCTATTACGCGAGACGGGGAAATCTCAAGGTCGTGTCGGTCGGGCAGCTCTTAGCTATAAACTTCTCATTTGGATATGAATACACACTAGCGAACAAAATCTGCATGTTTTGGAGTGAAATAGCTACTACAACTAATTTACAACAACTTTGCAACAATTTGAAAGGCTCGAACATAAATATCCTAGATGTTCGCCCTGTAATGCCCGCTGTTCATGAAGCAGAGCTCGCGCAGTGAGCCAACCTCTGGCAGCAGCGAATGTCTGCCGGGCAGCATAGGTCTGAACCCTGGTCATTCTGGGTGATGGTAAGTGATGGTGATCGTGTACGCGCGGTGCGTGTGTGCCAACAAGTGCCGTACAGTTTATTTGTTGCGCAACAGAGTCCTACGAACAATTGTAAATAGTGCTGAGTTTTCTGGTGGATGGATGGGATTTTCAGTGACCAGATGCTCATAATCATACTTTACGTTATGACAACAAAGCATGTAGACTATACATATACTGTTTATACTGTAATAATACTCTGCAATGAGTGTTATACTTTACAGAAAATGTTATTTATTTAACTTGAGGCTTTTACAGATGTGGTCAGATGTGGTTTACTAGGTATCGGTGTTTGTATTGTAGAAATGTTATCAATACTTTAATTTGGGATTTTCAGTAATAAAAAAATGAACAATTATAGGTTACTTTTAATGGGAACGAGTAGGACTACATAAGTTTAAGATCATATTGGAAATTTTATTTTAAAAACTGTGATACTCAAAGATTCAGATGAACTCATTTATTATATACCATGTATAGTATATAGTTACACAATAAAATTATATAGGGTAAACTAAATATTAGGTACCTACAGCCAACGCCAAAAGTCACAATGCATGATGGTAACAGTGCACTGTATGAATAGCATTACACAGTGTTGCCATCGTGCTTGAGTAAGCATTTACTCTTGGTAGCGATTCATAGATTTTAACTCCTAAAGCACTGAAACACTAACTAGGCTTTTATATTTTATTGATAGCCTAATACGCGCAATTTCTGTGGGAAGAAATTGTACGCTATAACAACAGAACTCAGTAATATGGAACACATATAACAGGGAAGGTGTTTACCACTTTGTTGTCATAAGTCCCACGAGAGCATCAACAGGTATTAATGATACACATTTAAATTTCAACTTATATTTGAAAATAAACATTCAAAAACAATTTTTTAGATAGAATGTTATAAAATAATTATTTAATTAGTGGATTTTAGCATTAGGTAAGTTTAATTTAATGTTTTCGCCCACGTTTCTTCTACGCTTATTAATGCGACCCCTCATTAGCGTGGCATTTCCTTTAGGCTGACCATTCTGTGGTCATGCGATGCTTGTGGGCTGTCAAGCAATTTTCCTCTTTAAAGCCCCAGATGTGTTATATACCGAAGAGCCAGCAGTTGTTAGAAATGAACAGAGCTGTGACGTGTTCTTTACTGCTCTCATTCTTTTGATGCTTGCATCAAGTGCACTTTCGGTACACTCTGACTTGCAGGAAACTAACTTTTCTGACAGCACTTTATTGAAATCAATTACCTTTTGTTCATATGACTCAACTCCAACTGCTTGCTCAACAAACTCTTTACTGTCTTCTACATACTTAAAATTCGTTAATCTACATGCTTTATTGCCATAACGTAAACTTTGTTTGTACGCATCTGGCCACTGAAAGTCCCAACTCGGCTCTATTTTCAACTGCTCGTATGACTCTCTGTCCGATAGGCGAGTCTGCAGCCATATTGCTTGTTTAGAGAGCAGCGCAACCCTCTCACCGTGCTTGCAGCATAGGAACTGTAAAAACTGTCACGGCGCTGCGCACACACACTGGCATCGCACTTACACGATCACCATCACTTACCATCACCCAGAATGTCCAGGGTTCAGACTTGTGCAGCCCGCATACACGCACTGCCGGAGCGACCAGCTGGGTTACAACCAACAGCTGACTACCGGTGCCGAGGGGACGCGCTTGAGGCAACCAAGCATAGGCCTGCCTGCATGTCAGCAGCGGGCATGCTGAGACATGAGATGCCGGCAGCTAATGTAGGAACGTTTCAGGGAGCTCCAGATTCTACTGCTGAGCGTGGAATGATGTTCCGGTATAACACTGAAGCCCTCGGTGCCAAGAAAGGGAACAATTCACCATCAAGTGCGGACGGCAACAAAGCGAAGCCCCCAAGCCAAGGTAGAAGTCAAGATGCGGATGTGAGCTCAGCTGGGAAGCCTGGATGCTCGACATGGACCCAAAACTGCGCGTCGATGTATTCTACGACTCTGGCTCGTGGCAGGCCGGTGCCCCGTGCAGCTCTGCCAAGTTCGGGTGATGGCACTCTTAGTGATGTAAATGCTNATGCTTACATCAAGTGCACTTTCGGTACACTCTGACTTGCAGGAAACTAACTTTTCTGACAGCATTTTATTGAAATCAATTACCTTTTGTTCATATGACTCAACTCCACCTGCTTGCTTAACAAACTCTTTACTGTCTTCTACATACTTAAAATTCGTTAATCTACATGCTTTATCGCCATAACGTAAACTTTGTTTGTAGGCATCTGGCCACTGAAAGTCCCAACTCTGCTCTATTTTCAACTGCTCGTATGACTCTCTGTCCGATAGGCGAGTCAGCAGCCATATTGCTTGCTTAGAGAGCAGCGCAACCCTCTCACCGTGCTTGCAGCATAGAAACTGTCCTAACTGTCACGGCACTGCGCACACACACCGGCATCGCGCGTACACGATCACCATCACTTACCATCACCCAGAATGTCCAGGGTTCAGACTCATGCTGCCGGGCAGCGCGCGAAATGTGCTGCCCGCCATTCAAAGCCTCGTGTTCGGCGGGCAATGTTCGCCCGTGTAATAGGGGCTTGAGCCTTTCAACCGTTGTGATACGTATCGTCATGGCTGAACCACGGAACGTACGTAGTTCAACCATGCTTATCACTGTCTGGTTGCTCCATAGATTACAGATTTTTTACTGACATCACAAGCACAGAAAGTATTTGCAAATACTCCTCATCTTAATGCTGTGCCCGAACCTAAAGAGTGCAGTGATTATGATTTTCTCGCCCCAAAAAGCCAAAAGTATCGGTCATCGGCAGTTTGGGGGAATTCAAAGTATACTGCTGCATCGCAGTAGTTAAATCGCTTAGAGAAAGACGCGATTCTGTCATAGCGTAAAGTAACCAGCGATAATTTGTCCCGCCATCGTCAAAATATATAGTACTGTTATACATATGCAGAATTCACTGCAAATTCTATGTAATTTTATTCACATAAATGCATATGTTGCACTTGTTGCATATCGTTGGACCCACGTGAATTAGTCCCATCATTGCCTGCTTATCAGCCCAACTACTGATATCCCGTGCAAGCAATAAGGCCATAACAGAAGCTCAGGGAACATTGCACGTTACTAGGCTACAACAGATACTGCATCCACATGAGGTGATACACGCTGATTATTGGATTTATTGCTGTTTTACTTTCGTCTTCCTCCCATGAGAGCTTGAGTTGCATTGAATTTGGAATGACACGTTACCCCCGCAGCTGGTGGGGCTCGGCAAGCTGAAGCCCAACATGGTCCTGCTCGGCTACAAGAGCAACTGGAACACCTGCAGCAGCGAAGAGCTCATCTCTTACTTCAACACCTTGCAGTGAGTCTTGGTTCTAATGCGCTCTGCAGTTTTCTGTAATAAGACGTTGGTCGGTATGTAGGTCACACTCTTGGTTCTATTTAGATGGGTACTTGTATCAGCGTCTCCTTTGCGAAAAATTGTGTTACTATGTTACAGTACCGTACCGTACATAATTAATAAAAAGTAGACATGTCCACAAGTTTATATGTACGTATCGTCGGCCAATTCTTTTCCTTTGCTATATAGTAAAACTGAATACATCAGAATGTTGTGCCCTTCATCAATCTATTGAGCACACCAGCCAGATGAGATAGTAAATGAGTTTTATTTCTTTGTTTACTGCAAAGAGTGCACTCGGAACAGAATATAAAAGGTAGCCAAATAACATATTTCCTCGAATTTATTGAGTAGATTTTCAAAATGCTTCTTTACCTCGAATACTAAAGATTTACTTTTGAGTAGTGTAAGGAATTCCGTATAGCCAGCACCGAAAGCTAGGGCTTGAATCTCATTGTTTAACAATGCTCAGGATAGACCAAAGATTAAAGGGCTAGGCTGAGCCATACTATGTTATCAGGAGCCTCGTCTTCTTTGCCACTCATTGCTTTAGCCATTAGGTGCTCCTATTCTATTTCTTTCCCGAGGTGCTGCACCCACGCGATTCGATCCAGGGTGTGACCTCACACGCGCTTGGTTGCATATTTCCCTCGACTTGGGTTTGTTCATTCTTTCTTCTCCTCTCTGGATCACAGAGCACGCTTTTGGTAAAGAGCGAGGTTTATACTAAAAATATTTTTATTAGAGTCCTCGCGGAAACCCACAGCATAGCATATCGTCAAACAATACACTGACATGCACTGAGTCTTCAGCGCCAAGCAGACGTTCCCCTGGGTGCGTAAGTAACTACGGACACACAAGCAAGTCACTTTCAAGAAGTGGAGATCTTCTGTGTCAGATATTCCGATTTACTTCGATGCATTACCCATCAATTTTTCGTTACGCTATATTCCGAGAAAGGATGCTAATTATCATCCACTGTATTGGACATCGCTCCAAGTTTGAAGAATGGGAAAAATCAGAGCTGTGAGTTTTTGGGCTGATGAAACGAACACAGCAACCCAGTTCCGCAAATAGTTACAACACGTCCCGAATGTGGAGAAATATATGTTAAACAAATAAATAAATTTTACCTGCTGACTATTGCAGTGGTGCACTGAACATGCAACTCGGTGTTGCCATCCTGCGTGTTCCATCGGGACTGGACTTCTCGCAACTCCTGGAAGACGAGGATGCTGGGCCCGTCCAAAACGGCACCAAAGACATTTCCGACCTGCACGAACAATCCTCTCCGCAGCAACAGCAGCCGCAGATACCTCATGGTAATTAAAACACAATCTCTTTGCCCAAACATTTTAGTAATAATTACAGCGGTAATGATGAGAATAATGATACTAATATAAAGGTAATAATGTTAAATAATAGCTACGACGGATAGGTTTGGTCTGGTACGGGGCTGGGCTGCCGTGGGCGGAAGCGCACGGTATCTCTTGGTAGGGCAGCAGCGGGGGGTAGAATTGCAATGTGCTATTTCGTTTTCTACCGTTGCTCGTCGAGTAATTTCTTACCCACGATACCTACAACTTATCAGTACTCTTTAGTCCTTGTTCATTTTTATTCTTTCAAAACTAATAATCTATCAGTACTTCAGGCTTATTCTTATCCACCCAAAGTCAAAAAGTTTTCTGCACCCTTCGTGTTTCTTGAACAGCCACCTATGACTGCCTCGTGCATTGCCAGGCGTCAGAACTCGTCTTAGCCCTTTAAACATTACTATTTTTTGATCTATTGATTCAGTAATTATGTTCTATTTCGGACGCCCTAATTTATCCTGTACCGTCTGTACGAAATATGATTCATTGTAGAAATGGTACAAATTGCAATCTGGCCGATCGAACCGTCGTGTTGGGGGGGACCATTTCGCAACGTTAACGTCAAGTTACGAAGTTGAAGGCGGACGCCCACTGATCTCAGGATGTAATTCTGACTCCTGGAATCAGCTGGTTTTCGACACCAACTCTGTTACCCTATCTTAAAGTGTGTAAATGGTGCACTTGGACGTCAGAGAAATAAGCAATTCTTTATTTCTTTAACAGATGGTGCCAGCAGCGCGGCCTCCACGCCCCCCTGTTCCCCTGACCCCGAGCGTGCCCACGTTGAAGGTCTCGAGGGGGCTAGTGAAAAACGCAAGTCAAAACGACGCGGCTCGCTTTCCAGTCTGTACCACGGGCCTGGCGGTGCCAAGCTGTCCAAGGACGTCCTCAACAACATTACCATCTTCCAGAGGAAACAAAAGAAGGTGGAGCATTGCATTTAGGCGATAATTAGGTTACATCCACTTTTCATCTGATAATGATTATTTTAACATCTGGTAACTCAGCTAACTTCTGGCAGGTCAGTCAGCTTGCGTATTCCCACCCCAGAGCTCTTCGAGTTCTTGTGGAGAATGGTCCTGTTGCTGTTTAGCTAGCCTCCTACTCCCTAACAATTATTTTCGTTGTTTCGCTTCGTGGCCCAGCAACTTTGGAAGATATTCATCCTGATCGCTCCTACTAACCTCATTGGTGAAGAAAAGGCTCGTATTTTATTGTGCAACACTGAAAGTGCGTCGAGAAAAGAGATTTTGAGATGTGCAGGTCGAGGTGCGAGTACCATTCGACGTCTGGCCGCTACAGCTCGTTGTCTCCCACTCAGCGTCGTGTAGCACCTCAAAAGCGAAGAAAGGGCTAGGAAGACCTCTAAGTCTACTGGCAACCTCCTCTTGAATGATTCACGTCGTAGGATGTTGTCAGTGGGCTTAGAGGACTTCCAGGGGCAGCTTTTCGAGCTGGTACGACGTTGAGTTCCTGTGTAGCGACAAGACGTCGAAAGGTACTCGCGTACGACCTGTACATCTCAATCAAGTGGTAAGTTCAATGAGTAACAGGAACAACTGAAGATTGTAGACCAGCCAGCAAAAATAAGGGTGCAACTTCACATAATAATAGACTAATGAGTAGGCTCTTCTCACGTATTGTTTATCAAGCGCTCAAAGTGCATGGTCTCCTTGTTTGAAAAGGCTAATTACGTTGGGGGCTTGCAGTTTTTCGTACATCAATTTACAAGTAAGCTTCAGAGACAGAAAGAAGCTGTCTGGCAACAGAGCAATATATGTACCTTACGTCTCAAAAATGCAGAAGAATAATTTACTACGTAATATTTCAGTTTCCTTAACAATTTGGTTTTGCCTCAACTTTCATATGCTCTTTAATACTTTGTACTTTACCTCCACTACAAACAAATATCATTTATTATCTCGTATACAGGGTACAATGGATACACCTATCGAGGTTTTCTTTTCGCCTTAATTCTAGAATTTTGAAGTTCCCGTAGTGTGAAGAGCAGGAGAAGCAGTCCGTGCTGAGAGTCAATTTAGGATCCCTCATCGTGCATCGCCTGGCCTCTCGGTGCTGGAGTGCTCCACGCAGTGTAAATCCGTAGCGTGCCGTCCGGGAAATCGAACCCGGGCCTCCGTTGATGCGATGCCGAACCGTTGTCACTTCACCACCGAGAGGTGGTGAAGTGACAACACTACCACTGCAGCATACGATAAATTTGTAGTATGCAATGCAGGTACAGTTAAATATGTGGTGGTCCAGGTAAAACCAATATTTTGTTTCAATTATATATATATATATATATACACTTGAATATTTGCTCCATAACTTTGCAGGGCACAATAGACGTGTGGTGGCTGTACGACGACGGCGGTCTGACCCTCCTGCTGCCCTACATCCTCACGACCCGCTCCAGCTGGAGCGGCTGCAAGCTGCGGATCTTCGCCTTGGCCAACAGGAAGGACGAACTGGACATGGAGCAGCGCAGCATGGCCAACCTCCTTGCCAAGTTCAGGATCGATTATGGAGATGTCATCGTCATTCCAAACGCCATGAGGAAAGCGCAGGAGTCCAGCAAAAATGAATTCAATGAACTGATCAGCAAGTTCAAAACCGATGAGGATAAAGACGACGGTAAGCTTTGATTGAGAAAATGTATTTTGGAGACTTTTTGCGTAACGTGTCGAATAGGTGCTGGCTTTAAATACAGAAATAACAGCATGGTAAAGTCATTCACTATATTTCTTGCATCCGGCTTAAAGCTGAAGGTAGAGACATGCCCTAATAACCTAAGTGTTGTTGAAAATGACTTTGCAGGCCCTTGACCACTCGTCCAGTCTCAACTTCGGAGATCGTGTTTATCAGCAGAGGAGACCAATAATTTTTAATTTTAAAACAATAATTTTAGTTTAAAAACACAATTCCAAAGCGATATTCAATACAATTAAGGTTTCTAATAAAATCAGTATAGTACTTCAAGAAGATTGGCGCAATGGACGCCGAGTTATGTGACTTTATGAAGTCTGACCCAATTCCTAACGTGTCACACTTTATTGCAGATGTCTACATAAAATGCTCAGTTTAGGTGAAGAAAACGAGCTATATTCGTTGTACTAACATATAAGTCAAACAATGGAACAGAGAGAACAATTATTGGAACATGACATACATATGTCAGCAGTACATTTATGCGAAAATCGTCTGCTTTAATTGTCAACGTGGTGTTTATGTCTTGAAATGACTTTTAATAGTCAATCGTCCATTGAATCATCCGGGCCTTTAATCTCAGCAGATGTTATTGACCCAGTATCATTTCGAATCTTCTGCCACAGAGTCTCCTTCGATGTATACTTAACACTGTCAGATTGGATTGAGGTCAGGAAAAGCAGGAGGGTATGACATGAGTTGTGCCTTATTGAGGCCAAGACTATTCCGGAACACCGTGGTGGCCTTGGAGGAATGCGATGTGGCATTATCATGCATGAACATCAGCTGCCGTCGGCGTGCAAGGGGCAGGTCTTCCAACGATAGACACAAATGCTCTCCGCGAAACCGTCAGTAGCTTTTATTGGTGATTTCAACACCCTTGGGCATTCAAAATGGTCCTAAATTTATATTCTTGCCTCCTATGATTCCTGCCCAGAACATTACTCCACTCCCAACCTGCTGACGCCGAAGTCGAGTAGGACAAGGTTCTGCTAAAGGTACCAAACCTTGGCCCATCCGTCGAGTCCATCGAAAGTATCTCGAGCCTCATCCGTGATAAGAACATTGCGAAAGTCGCTCTTCATATATTTCTTTGCCTATGCGATGCGTTTCTCCTCGTAGGACCTGTTTAAGAGGGGTCTGAGAATGGCTTTCACATTTTTGGATACCTCTTTGACTTGACTACCCTGCACTGGTTACTTATCGACACAGGTCCAGTCCCATCACCTTTGAATGGGGCAGCTCTGGTTTCTCCGGGATTTCGTACAACCTGCCTACGCATTCTATGCATATCCCTCTTTGTTATGGTTCATCTCTTGCCTTCGTCCTTCATGACCTTGGTGACAGGTTTCTCAAGAAGGACTTCAATATTCTTGGGTCTCGTTCAAGTTCTCTGGCTAAATCCGTCACAGGAATACCATCTGCAATCTCTGGAATAATCCGCTCCTTCACTGCAGTTGTCAATCGTCGTTGACTGGGCATCTTGTCACGCCTACAATAACGCGTGGCACGTTAGAAACTGGATCAAAATATATGAAGTCATATAACTCGGCGTTTACTGCATCAATCTTCTTAGAAATGTATCAATACACTGGCTACAGCGAACACATTCCTTGTACTGAAGATTAATTTACTACAAACTATCTGATATGTACAGCCGATGGCGTACCCCTGTTACAAAACAGGGTCCAACAATGGCTTATACACAATGTGGTTTGAAATGATAGTATTACCTGCCGTTTGCATCTTGTAATATAACTTTAGTATTTAGCTGTGCCCTGCGCACGTGTACCATGTCCAGATGTACACCCAATAAAGTCTATTCATTTTAATTTGTTTATTTATTTGGCATTGTGTCTTTAAATTTAAATTGTTAATAAAAAGCAACCTACAATAAAGCGTGGCATATACTTTAGCAATTGGTGTTAACTTTAATAATATATTTGTCAAGAAGTCATGAAGCCAAGGACCAGATTTTCTTAAGTGGTAACATTCTAGCACTTACTATCAAGTAACTTACAACAACTCTTCATAAACTCCGAGAGAAACACGATCTATGAATTCCATGCTTGTAACTGTAAATGTATAACTGTACATATACACAGGTTTCTGTTCGTCATATCAGTGAGAGAGCTCGTTACATGCTACTTGGGTTTTTACTTAGCTAGGGGCGCTTGATTTTCGTAAATGAACTTACAATTGGTATACTATGGGGTACAAAACTGGACGAGCTTTGCAAGCTCGTATCTACTATCATAAATCTAGGCTCCGTATTGGACTTGATCTGATATAATTGCAAGTTTATTGCTAGAGCAAGTATGCAGAAAAGCGCTGTAAAGTATATCGATCTACAGCTGGAAAGCAACAATATCTAATTTAAGATATAATAAGTAAAGATCGACTTATCGAAAGGCGCTGTGCACTGTATCTATTTAGAGTAGCTCGACATTTCACTATACCGGACCAGAGTATCAGGGATTATTTGATGACGTTAAGTGGCTTTATTAAGGTGAAAACGGTAAAAAATACATCGTACCTTGTTTTCCAGGCGTGAGTTTGACGGAAACGGAACTGCTGGGCCAGCGCGAGAAGACCAACCGACACATCAGATTGCGGGAGATGTTGCTGGAAAATTCCATGGATGCCAGCCTCATTGTTATGTGAGTTCAATTGCACTGTAGGGTGGGTTGGAAGTAATTGCACGTTTACCTGCTACTTATTTAATTACCTCCGCCAAGGAAGTTACGTTTTCACCGGGTCTCTATCTCTCATTCTGTCTGTCACCAAGATAACTAAAAAAGTTATGGATGTGTTTTGACGAAATTTATAGGGATTATTAGGTATGTTAGGAGGAACAGATAGGTAAATTTTGGTGAAGATCCGTTTGTTCGTTTTTTTGCCTCGTTTTTTCAGTGCCATAACTCGAAAAGTTATGGACGGATTTTTATGAAATTTACATGAATTGTTAGGTATATCACAGAAAGTAATTGACCAAATTTTTGTGTCGCTGTATTTTATTTAATGCTCGTTAGCGCAATAATTCAAAAAGTTGTGAATGGATCTTTATGAAACTTACAGGAGTAGTTAGTAATGTTAAAAGACATAAGTGATTAAATTTTGGTGCAGATCAGTTCATTCGTTTCTATGTTAGAGTTGTGTTTATCATAATGTTTGTTAGCAGCATAACTCAAAAAATTATGGACGGATCTTAAAAAAATCAGAAACCGTTAATACTATCAGAGGGCACAAATTATTAGATTCTGGAATTGATGCAGAAAAAATCTTGGTTTCAGAGTCAATTTGAATTTTTCATTACCGTTGCCTTACTTGGCGGAGGTATGCGCTCTCAGAGTGTTTTAGTTATGATTAGATTGCGCGATGATTTGAGCCTTTGCAGTTACTACGTCTGAGGGAAAAAGTCAGGTAGTTTCAGAAATTGTTGAATATTAATTTATACTCCGATATCAAATCATACCTACTATAGTTTAGTTGTTGTTGGACAGTAACAGGTCTTTTTAATGACGAAAAGGTTGCCAAAAATTCATACCCCAATTCAAAGGACTTCGTTGCATTGCCAAAGTGGCATACACTCGCTCTCAATTTTTACACTTTGGGGTGAGGCGGCCAGGCTCAATGTAAGCTCGAGCGAACATGAAGGTAATCCGTATTTTTGACGGACGATTGTTATTTTAATAATGATGTATTCTTTTGTTACTTGAAGCAACACATTGCTCTTTTCAATAAACTTTTAATTCAGCCCTGCAGTACACTTAAGAGTACGGCCTCCTCGTACCAAACCGGGCCTGCGGCTGATTGAAGAAATTTGGATAAAACCTTCTTTTCTGCTGAAAACAGCGACGCCCTACAGAAAACGCTTGGAATGCATTTATGAGAAACACACACACACACATTCATCAAGGCCATTGCTAAAAGACGGAAATAATCTTCATCAATTATAGGATACTAGACTACCAGCAACCTATTTGTTGAATAAGTCATGAAAATATATGTTTTAAAGCATCTTATCATCCCATCGAAAAAATTCGTAATTCTACAAAATCCACCACGTCCACAAAGTCCACCAAGTGCACAAAGGCCGGTGCCCAAGTCTATACTATGCTCTGTCCATTTTATCAAAGCAGTTTGGGCGTGGTCAATATCCTCTACAGGATTTCCAATTCTATGGATATTTCTGAGATTTTTGTATATGCAGGTTGTGCGCGGGGCTAAGATATTGGCCGAACAAATTCACTGAACTGCCCATAGAATTAGTAACGCCGTAGAGGAAGTTTTGACAACCCCCCAAACAGCCTTGATGAAATTGACAGAGTATAATTAATAAGCCATTCCTGGGTTTCTTTCCTGGATACGGTTTTGGAACGGCTTTAGACAGACGTACGGACAGACAGCTCTCTTATTATAGTATAGATTTCAGGTTCATAAAGTTCAATTACTGTCCCCCAACATAGAATTTTATCTACGAAGTTGTGTTTCTTATTGATAAATATATTCCTTGTGTCAACACAAACAGTTACTTCTTCTTTGAGACCTCTATATGCCAATTAGAAGCCATTTCATTGGGGTTACTTCTATCAGTAGTGAGACCTACAATACCTGGCTTTTTGACTAGGTCACTAATAATACTGTTTAGTGTAGTGTAGTCTATGGTTCAGTATAAATCTATCGGATATTGCTGCCTGTCTTCGTAGTATAAAAAATGGGAGAGTCAAAGAAACGGGATAAGAAAGGAAAGAGAGCGTTCTAAAATGAGGCGCGAAATAAAAAAGGCAAATGCGGCACCCTCTCTGAAACACGACTTATTACATTTATCGTGCTGCTACCTACCAATACTCTGTCCATTTTATCACGGCAGTTTGGGCGTGGGTAAATTACTGTATAGCGTTGCTAATTCTATGGTCATTTCTGATATTTTGTTCGGCCCGTATCTTAGCCCCGTCCACTACCTACACATAGTGAAATCTCAAAAATGCCCATAGAACTGGCAACGCTGTAGAAGAATTTGGCCACGCCAAAACTACCTTGATAAAATGGACAGAGTATATTGTTCTGATAATGTGGATATCTGTCGCTCTATACCGTTAAACTACGGCTGACAGTATATCTTCCAAGAACTGGAATAACCTGGGACGTGAGAGTAAATAGCCCTGGCCAGCCGGGTGGCATTTAGGTCCCTTCAAGCACAATCGTTACCAGAGCTATCAGTATGCCCGGTAATATGTAGCAGATTACGAGTAACTACATCGAAAAGTAACTAATCATTACCGTTGTTACAGGACTCTGCCTATGCCAAGAAAAGGTCACCTGTCGGCGTCGTTGTACATGGCCTGGCTGGACTACATCACCAAGGACATGCCGCCTTTCCTCTTAGTGAGGGGCAACCAGCAGTCCGTCCTCACCTTCTATTCCTAAGTGTATATTATTTTGTGTTCCCTCAAGACTGTAGGTCGTAAGCTTGTTGTTTTTAGGCCTCTGGATATTGTTCTGTAGATGTGATTTTTCAATGAAATTGAGGTTTTCGATAAAATCCAATTTTATGGGATGATGCTCCTGATTGTCGTAGCATGAGATAACTGCCCGTGATGAGCCTGTTTCCATGCAAACATTTTTTTCATTAAAAAAGAATTTTATATGATAATGTGGCTCTAACAAGTAAGCGAATTACTCATCGATTGTTACTTACCAGACTACATTAAGACGTCAATTTAATTCCTTCTTGTAATCTATAGCGTCTTCTTGAAACTCCGGATGTCACAAGGCTCGGTGTTATAAGGTGTGTTGCTTAAAATACTTCAAAGTAGCTGGATGCTTACGAGATATATGTAGTAATTAGGTGCTGTGGTATTCATGCCGTAGTTCACAGTCATATTTTTGCACTATTGTCATATCGAGGAATAAATTAAAGCTTTCCAGTGGGGTGTAGTTGTTGGATAGCCCAAGTACGTCTGCCTGAGCAGAGGCCCTCTTCCCTAAGGTAGGCAACGGCACACTCCGGGCACTTCCCCAGATCTAGCACACTCCCCCCCCCCCCATGACGTGTTCTGTCCATAGGGCCTGTACTTTTGGGCTATGGTTCAGTACCTCCGCCAAGGAGGTTATGTTTTCGCCGGGTTCGTCTGTCTGTCTGCTATTCTGTACGTTTGTCATCAACATAACTCAAAAAGTTTGAACGGATTTGAATGAAATTTACAGGGATTGTTAGGTATGTTAGGAGGAACAGATGGTTAACTTTTGGTGGAGATCAGTTCATCCGTTTGTTTGTTTGTTTGTTTGTTTGTCTGCCTCATATTTGCAGGTGCCATAACTCAAAAAGTTACGAACAGAATTCTATAAAATTTACACTAGTTGTTAGGTTTATTAGTTATTACGAAGAGTTAATGAGTAAACTTACCAAAGTTTTGTGATTTGTGTGTTTGTTGCTGTGTTTGATTTTGTGCTTATTAGCGCAATAATGCAAAAAGTTCTGAATGGATTTTTATGAAATTTACAGGAGCTGTTAGTAATGATAAAAGACATAAATAATTAAATTTTGGTACGGATCGGTTTGTTTGATTGTATGTTTGACCTATGTTTATCGCAATTTTGTTAGCAGCATAGCTCAAGCAGTCATGATCGGATCTTCAAGAAAATTGCAAAAAGCGTCAATACTATCAAAAGGCACAAATGATTAAATTTTAGAGTCGATGCAGAGAAAATCATGATTTCAGAGCCAATTTGAATTTTTCGTCACCGTTGCCTTGCTTGGCGGAAGTATGCGCTCTCAGAGTGCTCTAGTTTGTTGTGCGGCGTGCTGTGCATCTTGGCAATAGATTTACGTAGTTCGATAGATTGTTATACCAGTTCTCCTCTATGTGCTTACTGTATGTACTTGTAAATAATTACCTCCGCCAAGGAGGTTATGTTTTCGTCGTGTTTGTCTGTCTGTCTATCAGACTGTTTGTCTATCTGTCTGTCACCAAGATAACTCAAAAAGTTCTCAACTGACTTGAATGAAATTTACAGGGATTGTTAGGTATGTTAGGAGAAACAGATGCTTAACTTTTGGTGAAGAAATGCCCGTCCGTTTGTTTTTTTGTTTGTCTACCTCATTTTTCTCACTGCCATAACTCAAAAAGTTATGGATGGATTTTTATAATATTAACAAGAATTGTTGGGTATATAACAAAGAGTATATGACCAAATTTTGGTAATGATCCGTTCGTTCGTTCGTTCGTTTGTTACTGTTTTTATTTTTATGCTTGTTAGCTCAATAACTCAAAAAATAATGAATGGATCCTTATTAAATTTATAGGGGTTGTTAGTAATGTTTAAAGACAAAATTGATTTAATTTTGGTACAGATCAGTTCTTTCGTTTGTATATTTGACTCATGTTTGTCATAACATTTGTTAGCAGTATAACTCAAAAAATTATGAACGGGTCTTCAAGAAAATTGCACAAGCTGTTATTACTATTAAAAGACACAAGTGATTCGGTTTTGGAGTTGATACAAAGAAAATTATGGTTTCAGAGCCAATTTGAATTATTTGCTACCGTTGCCTCGCTTGGCGGAGGTATGCGCTCTCAGAGTGCTCTAGTTTTAGTGTGTTTTTCAAGAAAAAATACGTTTGTAATGCTGACTGGAAATATACCGTCGGCTTTGATCGAAGAGCGATATGTATCAGTGTATGGTGGAATACATACTAAAAATCGTACAGGTTCTCAGTACTGCAGCAGAATAATTTTTTTTTATGGCTGGAATACGCACAGGAAAGGTACATTGTATTTTCTATAAGCCATTGCTACATTTAGGAAACAATGAGAGAAGTGTGAGCATAAATATTATTTCTAAGAGAAATGCTTGTCACTTAAATAAAAACGAACAAAAGCAATTTTTGTCATTGCCCTTCTACTAGCAATAGAAAGAGTCAAGAAGAATGTCCGCATTACCACTAGAAACAAATGGTTTCCCGTCGAATTTGTTCACAAATTCTATTTGTATAATGTAGCAAATTATGAATGGGCTCGAGGAGCTACAGTGAGCGCAGAATTTTAAATCTGTGGATCAAATGCTGTGAGTGGAGACAATGTTTGCAGAATTGAAGAAATTGCTCTTCATTTCTTTGCATGCTGCATATGCACTGCCATATCTGCCCAATGAGCCTCACTCTAGCCTCACTTCAGGACCGTCTTGTACCTTGATTACCTTGATGATACTTCGGACGAGGTCCAGGTGGCGTTATGCACGCAACCCATCTTGAACAGAGGTGATGCTGCAGTCCGTGACCAGCGGGATGGCTAACAGCGAGCTATCCCCACAGCTCACGTAGCCGCTTACAACAGGTTTATCTGGCACTTTCAGTATGTATGCGTCCAGTAAATTTTTAAAATTCACCGTCTCGATCTGTACCGGTGACATTTCGGAGGTGACGTGGCATTTTGTTGAATAATCTCGCCCCCCGAACCGCGAAACTATTAGAATATGTACTTTGTGGCCACTGCGTCACCACCAGTTTTGATCGGAATTCGCACGTCACAAGTGCAACCAATACGGTCTGAGTGTCTGGCCTGGATTCGTCCATTGACGTTGACAGTAATGCCTTCTAGAAATTTCCAGACATATATGATCGTAAAGCTCTCGAATCTCCTTTGCATGGAGTACATTTGCAGTTGAGCAAGTTCTTCGTGATAGTTTAAATCTTGAATGCCCCGGATTTTTACAGTAAACGATCGCTGGATAGCCTCAAGGCGCTCAAGTCTTTCCGTTTGCTTGGCATCCAAAGAGGTGAACAGTATTTAATCCTCGGCAGTATTAGTTGTTTCCATAAGGTGAGCATTATGTCTGCCTCTCGTGAAGAGAAAGTTCGAAGCACCCATCCGCTTCACTTCTTGCCTAGAGTAACAACTCGAGCCACGTGATCTTGAAAAGTGGTATTATCTTGTATTTTCACCCCAAGATCTCTTAAAATTTGCTTTCTCTCGATTTCGCTCCCATCTCTCGTCTTCTAGAAAGTAGATTCAGTAAGGGAGAGGTTTTCTCCGTACCGTAGCAGTTCAAATTTGATTCGTTGAAGGTCATCTTGTTAACCAATGTCCAGTGAAAGACGTTGGTTAGATCTCGGTGCACATTCCGTGCATCTGCCGTTGATTGCACCGCTGCTAATATCCGTGTGTCATCAGCGAACGATGACGGAATGGCAAACTTGCATTGGTGCCCCATATCATTTATCATGATGAGGAAGAGTATTGGGCCAAGCACGGTGCCTTGTGGGACTCCACTGAGTACCGGCTGTCGTTTGGACACTTTATTATTTATAATTACACTTTGGGTTCGGTTTTTTCAGGAAAGCTTCGATCCATCGTGGACATTTTCCACGAATGCCCATGTTGAAGAGTTTGAGTAATAATTGTTGCAAATCATATATGAAAATTGTCGGCCAAGTGAGTGCCACACTTTAACTTCACTTCCAAATCATCTTGCTGCCTCTAATGCTATTACTATAGGCGCAGAAGGAAATGATGGGAATGAGTGTAATTTTATCTGCAAACTCCATAAAACACCAAGGGAACAACGTTTGGCAGCTGAGAAGAAGACACAGATAGTCTAAGGCCTTGCTGGTGATGTTCCTACATATATATATATGTACCAGATATCGACAGAGAAATGAAATGTTACACAAGAATATTAATGTTGTACCTATGTGAAGAACCTCATCACCAAGGATAAAATTGACAAAAGGAAGGTAATTTAAGAAACATTATCCAGAGGGAATTAGTGAAATTGGGTTGCCCTGGCCATTTCATTAGCTCTAAACATGGTATAAAACGAGCACGCGAATATAAAAAATGTCAGTAAATCAAGAATGAAGGGATTTTTACATAGTTCTGTTACTGAAAAAATTCCAGACTTCTGTGATCTTTCATGTTTATTCATATTCATTCATTATTTGCTGCATGTAGCTAATTGGAAATCGAATAACGAATGAACAGAACGATAAAATGAGTTGGGAGTTTTTTTTTTTATTATGTAATTACTAAAAAAATCCTTTCACTCGAAATTTAATATTTAATTATTCTTGCGTTCGTTGCATACGATTTTTAGACCTAATGAAATGGCCAGTTACGGCAAAAATGTTTAACAATTAGTAGTGAGCAACCGACTTGCAACAAAGTCTTAGGATTTCGTTGATCTTGGCTTGAACGTAGGTGTCTCCCATAGCTACAGAAAACCATATTTGTTTGAGTATAAAATAGCTATGAAGAGAAGTGCAACAGGATGCCATGGAGTGCCAGCTCGGTAAAGATCATCAGAAAACCTGGGCCGGGATGCACAAAACGCCCGTAACACTGAATAGAATTTTTTTCTTTAAACTGCTTAAATGGCCTTATCCTGAGGATATCTTAAGTCCACTAAATCTCCAATGCACAAAACAATTTCAAAGGCATTTATCGTCTCTTTAGGCCCTTTTGCGTGCCAGTGCTTAAAATCGTCCTTAGCCCGATATCGACCAATCACAGTCCCCGTTACAAGCAGAGATGGAACGCGAAAATAAAACCCCAACGACCAGCTGATTTCTGCCGTGACTAGAGTACATGTCATATTTTCTTGTTTTAGATGCCCTACAACAAATTTTAGTTTAAAAACCAATGAAATATTGAATAGAAAATGATTGCAAATGTAATGACAGTTTCTTTGCTTGGTAAATTGATTCTTGTCTACCTATGCGCATGCTGCACACTGAATGCTGAGTAGCCTAGCTGGCAATTTTCGGACTAGAGCACCGCATACTCAACGCTGTGTTCACAAGGACGCAACATAAAATTTAGACGATTAGATGAGAAAACTCATTGATAAGAGGATTTGGACTCGTGAACAGAGGTGTCCGAAGATTTTGTTTTTCCCTGATGTTGTACTGTATGTCGACCGAAACAGCAGTGAAAATATCAGCCTAAGTAAAAGTTCGGCTACTCGCAATGGGGTTGGGTGTTTCTTTCAAAGAGCTGTGCTTATTTCCAATATTTTAGGTAAGCAGCGATAGTTAGAACGCGCCATACTATTAAGGAGTATCAAGAGATTAAGATGTAAAATCAGTTCCAATCGCACCCCAAATTCTTCGACAGTATCCAATAGAAAATTGGATACTACAGCTTCCTCGCTTCGAAGCTTGCTCGTGCGAAGTTGCCAGACACGCAAGAAATTTTTCCGCCAGTTGAGCGCTTGGGCAAACAAAACTAAAAGAATAATTTTCAGCTATACTTGTGCAGAAATACTTAGAGAATGTAAATCTTATGTAAAATGGACGAAATTTTCACCCGTTATGTTTCCTCGTCGATGTTTAGTTTCTGCAGCTGTTCCTTTACTGTATTTAAGGATGGTCCTAGCACCCGTAACTTAAGTGCAAAAATAAAGGAAAATCCCTGTTGGCGGGAAAACGAAAATCGTAGGTGAATGTGCCCGGAGCGCACAAAATGCACTTTTCTGAAGTTAAGGGAAAATCTGTGAGCTAAATACACTTAGGGTAGTGTCGTGCATCCCGGCCCTGATCCGAATTATGAACTTGCAAGTACGGATATTTGACCCCCATAGATGATGGTGAAGGTAAAGTTATACATGGTATTGTTTGAGTAGGATAAATAGGCGGAATAAAAGGTTGTTAGACCTACTCGAGCGGTCACTTCGAATTTGATCCTATAATTAACATATGCGTGGAGCAAAGCATGTTGTAGCTGTCGGACCAGGCATCCCCTCTGTGGAAAATCTTCGAGCGGCGGCACGTTGAGACCTCATTTACGGCCGAGTATAACATCCAACTACGTAATCATTTCGTCGGAGCGTGATAGAAACTAAACAATATTCGATGTATATATTACAGGCAGTTTCATAAGTTCCACACGCTGTTGAAAACTGTATGTAGTTTTATAACTACGTATAATACATAGAAGAATTATTGCTGGCACTTGCCTAGTATGATACCCTACTGTGAACTTTCCCATTATTATTATATTCTTTTTCCCAAAATGCGGCGTGTGATACGTCCTTCATTGAGAGAATAGATGACTTTGAAAGTACATTCATTATTCTGTCTCCTATGAATGTTGTTTTTTTTTTCCCTTCCAAATTTGTAGCGCCACTATGCATACTTCGAGGAAGATTTATCTGAAAATATCGCAGTTTTTCAGCATTTTCCTTTTTCAGACGGAGACAAACCAATTTTATTGTTAACACCGATTTCAATCAATCAATTTTGTTAAGTACATACAGGGGTGGTACAATAGATATATTAAACATAGCTTATCACTCGACTTCAATTAGATACAGAAAGCTGTTGATAGTCTACGCTGCAGTTTGGCTCATTGTCATCACCCGCTAACAAAGTGAGAGAGGCGACAATATTTTCATTGAAGATTTAAGAATCTTTGTTTGTATATATATTTGTCACAGATCAATAGTCCCACTCGCACCTGAAAATATCCAGGAAGGCAGCTTACAGTCTGACCATTTTTTCGGGTTAGATAAATACAGTAGGTGGTCCGCGGGATACGAACCTGGGACCTCAACGTATCGCTCCGCGTTGACGTTCTGGTCGTGACTCTTACGTATTTTCTGTTCGTACGTCATGCGCCTCATGACGTCGGTGCCCCGCATCTCTACAGTGAGGATTTAACTTGCAGCGCTTACCTCTTGTATGGAAGCTCACAGTCTTCACGAAATAAATACCACCCAATAAATGTGAGCTTCCATACATATAAGAGGTAAGCGCATTCTCAGTGCTGGTCTTGCAGTCGCGCCTCGCCATGCATGAGGTCCCAGGTTCGTATCCCGCGGACCACCTACTGTATATATACAAATATATTTGACTGTACATCCAATAAGTGGTCGAAAGAGTTGAGCAATGTTCATAATTATTTACAGGGAGTCTAGTGGGTTGCCCTCAATGTGACCCATGCTAAAAAAACTGGGAATAGCTGCCCATAAAAAATGACGGTGATAAAATTTGTTCTCCCCCAAAAAACAGGTAGAAGGAGTTGAGCTACGTCGATGATTTCTTTCAGGGAGTCTGGTTGGCTGTCCCAATTGTCACCTATGCAAAAAAAATAGAATTAGTTGGCCATAAAAAATTACTGCAATGAAATTTGCACCCACTGAGGGTCATGGTCTTACGCCACGAGGAGTTCTAGTTTATCCTCTGTTTGGTGGGTTTATGCGCTGCCATCGGCCATACATATTAAACAGTCTGTAGCCAGGGCCAACACAAACAACGTTAATCAGCGTATTAGCTATTTTTTCTATCTTGCTTTTGGAGACAGAGTGCATTTCCTTTCTAACTTCATACAGTAATTTGTGCTTGTATACTATGTAAATAATTTATTTGTTTAAATATGTTTAATTAGGTTAATACTTCAAGTTTATTCATTTCACTTCTCTACTACTGTAGGAGTTTTGGGAATTCTTCTATAGCACTGTCAAATTATAGCCCCTTAAGCATTTCACTTCAGCTAGACGCCAGAACTTCGCTAACCAGAGATTTTTTAGCTGCCAGATTACAATTCCTCTTCTTAGTTACTGTTGCAGTGCGAGAAGAGGATTGTCACTTGTCCCAGCTTGTCTCTACGCACCTCTTTTGAATTTTAAAATGAAGCTCCATCTGACTGCATGACAGGTGTTCTATGCCCTCCTCATTTGCTCATAGCGCTCTAAAACAATGTAGGAATATCAATTCGAATCCTTAGCAGCTGTTTTAGAACACTGAATTTGCTATAGAAACTGAATACGAAGTGCGATTTATTCTAGGTGTACATGTATGACGCTGTAGCCAGGAAGCCCCCGCCCAGACATGGCACCAGCACCAGACGTGCTGCTACTCGAATATAACAGAAACTTTCTATGCTGTTAGCGTTTGAAAGTAGTCTGTAACAGAAAGTTTGCAAGCTGTCTGGGACGTAGCCTGGCAACACAGACTGCAACTGTAACGAGGTCTCCTTGGAGGTCAGCTTTTGTCGGGCATACAAATGCAGTTCCAACCTTGTGCTTACTAAAACTAGCTCTTCAGGAAGAGGTGATGTCATGTCAGATTTTATTCCTGGATACGATAGGTAAAAGATTTCTTAGAACATTCAGCTGTACATTGCACATACAAATTTTCCTGTTTTTTTTTTTTTTGTGCTAAAACATATTCAAATATTTTCAGGTCATCCGCACCGCACTAATCTGTAGGTGACTCATAAGTCATAACTCTAGTCATCAAAAACGCTATTGGTGCTGAAGCTGTTGATTCATTAGGTTAGTTAGTCGGCCGTAGACGAACCAATAGGCCCATTCCCAAAGAGACACCGGAAATTACGCCCCGGCCCTTTATGAGCTATTGCCATTATGTTAGTAGGATATAGATGACTGAGGAAAAAAGAAGAAAGAAAAAAGGGGGAAGAATCTCAGTCAAAGAAACGATCATGCATGCACACAAGTAAGCAAGTACGATCAATAGCCGCTGATATGCGGGAGTTAGAGACGCTTATCTGTGTAGTTGGAGCGGAAGAGAGAAGAAGATGGACGAAGGTGGCCTCGGAAGCTTTGGCCATTAAGAATGTGCGACTCCTGGAGGAAGAGTTCTCAGCTGTGGAGGATGTCGCTCCCATGTTTATCAAGACGATTTTTAAACGCGTTGACTGTCTCCGCACCGACAACGTGGGAAGGGAGTCTATTCCGAATGTTCACTATGAAATACAAAAAGAACTACAGACTTAGGGTTACTCTCCGAGCTATATGCTTGAGTTTTTGACCGTTGTTTTGCAGGCGAACATTAACGTCTCCCCTTACCTAGAAATCTGATCCGTTAAACCGTTCATACTTTAAGTTTGCCCTAAGCACCAAGGCCTCTACCTTCCCAAAGGCATTGTAATTATTAGAGCTTTCATCTGTCAGAAAAATGTAATTGGTTAAAGCTTTTTCACGAAAAACTTTGGCCTTTAACAGCTAACGGCCTTTTGCAACTAAGAAACTGTGGGTAGTTCAGATGTCTGAGGTGAACTCTCTGTTCGAATGTGACAGTATCTTTTTGCATGTATTTTTATCTTTTAACGTAAGATGTTTACCGCAAGCAATCATGTGCATTGATTGTTTATGATGTCTTACATTCGTGAGTCTTCAAATCTTGATAGCATCCCGATAAGTTGTCATCGATTGGAACAACTCCATCGAGATAAGTTACTTTCACTAGCTTTAATTATGTTGAAACTTCTGTCTTGAGTGGTGATTTCTCTGCTTTGGATCCAAGGTATGGTAGACTTGGCTCGAAAATTAAACTTCGAGGCTTGACTTCCTTGAAACTATACGCAGGTGCGCCGGTTTCAACTCAATAAATTGGGTTTCAGGCATCGACCCTCAATCTGTTGCCCCTGATACTTCCAGAAGTTCGATTTTGTTCTGTGAAACAAAGCATTGAGCAGGCTCAAAGAAATCGCCTTGTTTTTAACATTTGCAACACGGTTCAGAGGGATAAATGAAGATTTCTGTCTGAAGTTGCGAAGAAAATCACGACTTAATTCAAGGCTTAATTTTAGGACTTAATAGAACATGCCCCTAGTTTCAGGCGTTAAAGCCAAACCAATTAATTAAGATTGTGTGTTGACCCGTAAGAGTGCATATAAGGCAATCTTAGTTATAAGCAGGTGATAAAAGCCGGAAATTTGATCCAAACTAGTGAAACTATTACTCAACACTGAAGTTCCAGAATAGTTAAGGGCAATAAGATTAGACGATAGTTTAAAATTATCTTGCAATCAAGAAGGAATAAAAAACCCAACTATTATGCCATAAGAAAACTAAACATACCCAGGCAGAGCGCAGGTACCCGAAGTTATTTACGCAATTTAATCACAGCTACATTTACCAAAAATGTACACGTGAACCTCAAAATTATAAGGTGTGGAATGCAGATCGAAACATCATTCCTTGTTTCAGAAGGCATCTTATATGAGAAGCTACGGCACCCTTTGTTCTGAAATACAGATGTTAAATTAAAGGAAATTGGCGATGGTCCCAGCCATTCCTGCAGCCAATCAGCAAGTCACCCATGCTTCAGGTTAGTCGGAACGTTGAGCTTCCGATTTTTGTAGCCGTAGCTACCTCCTACAATTGAACTGTTTGGCAAAAATAAGACAGTATTGCCGAAAATGCCCAACGTTGGATTCATCCTAAAAAATTGAATGCTAGCCTTGCATATCCCCCCCCCCACAGGAGCGGTGAAGCAGGAAGGGAGGGGGTACGTAGAGGCCCAGGCCCCCATAATGAATGGGAAAGAAATCTGAACGCGTACTGCCGTTCTTTGCTTCCAACCAGTTGATTGCCAACGTGGACAAAAATCTAAATTTCATCATCAAGCTAACTTCTCGGTATCGAAATATCGGGAAATGGAAGTTAGAAATTACATGTCTACGCCCTCATTTCTGGATTGAACTCAAGATGTGGTACACTAAAAAGCTTGTTACACAAAATTCCCAAATCGAGCCAATCGTTCATAGTTTTTCATAAGTAAAATTGAGATATGCTCTTCCGGGGTGTACCGAGTGAGATTGGATGGAAGAGAACATCGGGTGGATATATGAACTGCGTACACACGGCAATGAACTATATGCTCTGAACAATCGCGTGAACGATACCGGATATCCATCCTTCGACTCTTGGATATGGCCAGGCAACAGAGTGTAAATAAACTTGCCGCAGAGGCAATATGATGGAGACGTAGTACAGGGTCATTGAAAACGATTTAGAACCTCTTTTTTCCATCCTGTCCCCGAGAACAACCAAAAAAAAAACATCAAGTATGTACAATTAAGATCACAACGCATGGAGAACATTCAAGTGCCAAGTGAACTAGAGAGATGGAACGAGAAGAGTTTTATGGAACGAGCGAAAAGGCTCTGGCATTGCGCCCGATATCATTTAGAAACGCAAAGACAAATTCATTTGCTAAGAAAATAGCAAGGGAAATCTGTGCTAAATTTCCTCTCTACTCGATGATTTTTTAAACAAGTTTCCACTTTTCTATTCTCAACTGGATCATTTTACTCATTTTTTTCAAAGATCTCGACTGTCCAAATTCTCAAATGTTGTGACATTCAAGTTAAAGTGTGACCAAGTTTGTCATTGAACACTTGAAATATAGATCTATCTATGTTGAAGATCTACTGTCCATTACAATCGATCAAGAATTTGATAACTATGAAGCTTGTTTCTTATTCAGTGTTCATTAGTAAATGTGATATAAGCCAAATTAAATACAGTTGCGAGCATAATTAAGGGATAAAAATAAAAAATTTCCTATCTCAAAAACTGTAAAAGGTTCAGCGCTGAAATTTTAACACAAAAGAGGTATTGGAATACCCAATAATATGCTAAGCATTTACTATGATCCGAAGGATAAGAAAAAAGTTATATATATTTAACTTATAATTATGAATTTAGTGTGAGTAGAATTAAGGGACACTTGACAAAAAATGCAACAAAACAACAAATTTTACAAAAACCTTCATCCTTAGTCAATATTTTGTGAACGATCATTTATGTTTGATGACTTCAACACATCTTCGAGGGCAAAATTCAATTAAATTGCGGCATCGTTCAATATCAATCCTGCCCCATTCCTCTTGAAGCTTTGTCCACAAATCCT